>PVKV010018019.1:0-36736 GCA_004027835.1 Alouatta palliata | reverse complement strand
GGCCTTGGGGGAGAACCCCTTTCCAGCACATTTCTTGGCTCCTGGCCCTTTCGTCATCTTCCGAGCCGGTGAAGGCACATGGAATCCTCAGGTCACAGTGACCTTTGTCCTCGCATCTTTGACTCTTCTTGAAGGACCCTCTGATTACACTGGGTCACTCACATGATCCATGATAATATCTCAATGAAAGGAGGGCACCTGGGGGCCCTCAGGAGGTGAGGCCAGGGCCATCGGCTCACATCTGTAATCCCAGCACTTTGGGAGGATGAGGCAGGTGGATCATTTGAGCTCAGGAGTTTGAGATCAGCCTGGCCAACGTGGTGAGACCCCATCTCTACTAAAAATACAAAAATTAGCCAGGTGTGGTGACAGACACCTATAATCCCAGCTACTCAGGAGGCTGAGGCAGGAGAATCACTTGAACCCAGGAGGCAGAGGTTGCAGTGAGCCGAGATCGTGCCATTGCACTCCAGCCTAGGTGACAGAGCAAAACTCCATCTCAAAAAATAAAATAATAAAAATTATTTTTCTTAAAAGAGGGCCTCTAAAAATATGTTTCAGGACCCACAAGTCCTGAATTATCCTCTGCCCACCAGACATGCTGGCTCCGCTTGTTTCCAGGATACCCTGCAGTCTCTGGCCTCAAGGCTTCTGCCCAAGCAGGTTCCTCTCCCTTTTGAAAGTCCAGGCATGCTCAAGGCCAAGGTGGGAGGATTCCCTGAGCCCAAAAGCTCAAGACCAGCCTGGGCAACAGAGACCCTATCACTACAAAAAACAGCCAGGTAGCTGGGCACAGTAGCTCATGCCTGTAATCCCAGCAGGTTGGGAGGCCGAGGCAGGCAGATCACCTGAGGTCAGGAGTTCAAGACCAGCCTGGCCAACATGGCAAAACCCTGTCTCTACTAAAAATGCAAAAATTGGCTGGATATAGTGGCATACACCTGTAATCTCAATTACTCAGGAGACTGAGGCAGGGGAATCGCTTGAATCCAAGAGCTGGAGGTTGCAGTGAGCCAAGATCATGTCACTGCACTCCAGCCTGTACAACAGAGTGAGACTCAGTCTCAAAAAAAAAAAAAATATATATATATATATATATATACAAAAAACAAAAACACATTCTCCAATCCCCTCCCCACCTAGGCATGCCAACACCCCATGTTCCCTGCCCCACTCCCCCAGCCTATCTGGCTGGACTGCTATCCCCTCCTAGAACAGAGTATTATTACTCTAGAGGCCCAGAGTAAGAATGGTCTGTTATTCACTAGTTTTTAAGAATATTTATTTTTAGAGAGAGAGAGAGGGTCTCGCTCTGTCCCCCAGGCTGGATTGCAGTGGTAGGATCACAACTCACTGTAACCTCTGCCTCCTGGGCTCAAGAGATCCTCCCAGCTCAGCCTCTCAAGTAGCTGGGACTACAGGCACAAACACTACGCCCAGCTAATGTTTGTATTTTTGTAGAGACTGTGTCTTGCCATGTTGCCAGGCTGGTCTTGAACTCCCGAGCTCAGGTGATCCACCCTTCTCGGCCTCCCAAAGCGTTAAGATTACAGGCGTGAGCCACCGTGCCCGGCCTGTACCTACTTCCTTAGGTTATAAAGGAGATTCGATATGATGCCTGCCACGCCTGGCTGGTACTGGGCTCAAGAGTAGTGGTTTGTTCCCACCCCCAAGGGCACGGTGTTTTGTGCACATCTGCGAATGAGAGGCAGGCACCTGGACTTCTAGAGTCCAGGGAGGTGGTCATGCCATTGTGAGGCCAGAAGTCAGCTCTCTGACCCCTGGGTTCTTCATCTGGGTGGTGGGGCAGCCACCTGTGCTTCAGGGGGTTGTGGGTGACACATGCAAAAGCATTTGCAGCCTGCGATGGCCGCATTTGTGAGTGATCATGTCCAGCTCAGTCACTCATCCTTAAGACCCACTGTGACCGGAAGTCATGTGGTTCCTGCCTGTCTTAGTGTCCTAGGGCTGCCATAATGAAGTGTCACAAACTGGGTGGCTTAAAACAATGGAAACTGATTGTCCTGCAGTTCTGGGAGCTACAAGTCCAAAATTCAGGTTTTGGCAGGGCTGTGCTCCCTCTGAAACCCACAGGGGAGTCCTTCCTTGCCTGCTGTAGCTTCTGGTGGCTTGCAGGCCATCCAGGCATTCATTGGCTTACGGCTGCACAGCCAGTCTCTGCCTGTGTGGTCACCTGGCATCTTCCTTAGTGTCTGTGTCTTCACATGGCTGTGTTCTTACAAGGACACCAGTCAGATTAGACGAGGGGCCCACCCTGCTCCACCATGACCTCCTCTTAACTAAGAACGCTTGCGAGATCCGAGTCCCACATCATGTCACATTAGGACTTCGACATATCCTTTTGGGGGAACACAATTTAACCCTTACTACCACCCTACAGATTATTGTCTTGGACTTCTTTGGGGCTCTTTAATGCAGCAAAGGCTGTTATTTGCAAATCCCAGCTACAATTGGGTTGCACAGAGCGGCAGCAGTGACCCTCCCCTCTGCCAGCCTGACATACGCTGCGTGGCTCAGCCAGCACCTGGATCCAGAGGCCAGAAGACCAGAAGAGGTTCTGCCCAGACTACCCCTGGGGACAGTGCAGTGGACGAGGTCTTCACAGTCCCCAGTCCCCAGATGCTCCTTGACTCTTCAGAACTCAGGTAGCAGAGGTGACCAGAGCAGTCAACACATGCAATCCTATTGTCCCTTCTGAGGCTGGGGTTTCCAGATCATTCTCCACTTACAGCAGCAGCTGGAGCATTCCTGGGGGCTTCCCAGCCTGGGGCTAGCTGGACACAGGAGGCTCCGGTCACAAACAAAGCCCAGCAAGAGGCCTGTGCAGACCCACAGCTGAGGCTTCATGTAGCCAGCCCCCAGCCAAGTGGCTGGGGAGACCCACAGGAGTCCAGAGGCACTGCTGGGACTCAGGAAAGACACAACCACCAAGATGACCCAGGAAGCTGTCATCTCAGTCTGAAAAAACAAGGGTGCAAGGGACACAGAGCTGGGAAGGAGAGGGCTGGGGCGGATGCGTCAGGGGCCTCTAACACTTGTCAGGAGCAAGAGTTCCAACTGCTCCCTGAACACAGGGCTGCAGAATTAGCAACTGAGTTATGGGGACATCAGCTCAGGGTCCAGGCAGCTTTTCAGATGACACCGGGGAAGAGGACATAAAGACCAGAAAATGAGTCACTCTGCACACACATGATGCCCCTAACAGATGTGCAGGTCACCACCCAACACAAGACAAACACAACAGACAACAGACTGGGAGAGGGAGCGGTGATCAAAGAGGGCTTCCTGAAGGAGGGAGCCTGACAGGCTCAGTAGGATACAGGTAAATGGAGCAAAATGAGAGGGCATGGGATAGAGCAGGGAGAGTCAAACAAAGCCTGTGACCTTGAAACCAAGGGACACTGACAGCCCTGATGCAATGGAAGTGCAGCCCTCGAGACAGATTTTGACTGTTCATTCTTCTCCCAGGTGCAGAGAACTTTTGGAGCTACCTGGCAATTTCTTCCTGTCCAAATCCACCCCACATTTCAAAGAAGTAGGCAAACTGCCAACTTCACCCAGAACGGGGGTGCAGGGCTGGGCCTGGGTCTGAGGACTTCAGTTTCTTTTTATTATTATTATTATTTTTTTTTAATTATTTTTTTAAAGACAGGGTTTCACCACGCTGGTCAGGCTGGTCTTGAACTCCCGACCTCAGGTGATCCGCCCGCCTTGGCCTCCAAAGTGCTTGGATTACAGGTGTGAGCCACCATGCCCGGCCTTTCTTTTTTTTTTTTTTTTAGGGGGTGAAGGGGGAGGCAGAGAGGGAAGAAAGGGGAGGCAGCAGGTGTGTGTCAAAGACCAGCTTTAAGCAGCAAGTCTAGTGCCGGGCCGGCTCCCGTCTGCAGGTTGCTAATCCGTCTGAGGCCAGCAGAGGGCAGCTGAGCCCGCCCTTTCCTCCTGTCCGGCTGCAGGGACAGAGAACAGCACCACCCGCCCAGGCAACCTGGAACCAGGGTCGTGCCCCACGACAGAATCTGGGGACTTTGGGTCTGGCGCTGTGTGCTCACCCCTCTCAGAGTGAGCGCCCTGTCTCCTGACTTCCCTGACCACCTTCCTGCCACTGGGCCCCTGATGCGGGTCCCCAGCCTCCAAAAACACGGGGTAAGGAGTTTCCCTGGTGGGTAGGGCGGGCTTCCTCAGTTCGGTGACGGGTCCT
The DNA here is from genome assembly GCA_004027835.1 of Alouatta palliata. Taxonomy (NCBI): domain Eukaryota; kingdom Metazoa; phylum Chordata; class Mammalia; order Primates; family Atelidae; genus Alouatta; species Alouatta palliata. The sequence goes on along the minus strand of PVKV010018019.1, from coordinate 32,517 downwards.
GAGTTTTCCAAAGATCAGGATCCCTGTCCTGGAAACAGATTCTACTTTAGATGTGTGTTTTTCTGTGAAATGACAACTTAGTAAAAACATTTTAGCTGGGGCTATTTGGAGACATCTAAGAGGGGAGTGAGCACACCCTGGCACTAGACGCCTCCCTCCTGAGGCAGGTGACTGTCCGGCCTCTGCCCCTGGGCCCTTCCTCCTTCCCAGCTGTCCTGAGCCCTCCTCCAGCGCCTCCTGTCCCTGCCAAACACTGAGTCCTCCTGCTACTTTTAACTATTTGACATAATTTGAAAAAGAAAGAACAGTGATAGTACCAGCTCTTCCCAAGGACTTCTTTGTCCCGTGCCCATCTGACCTTGGCGCTTTGTAGTGGGGGTGGCAGTGACCCAGCCAGTAGGAGCACAGGCCTGCCATACAGCATCGTCAAGGTCAGCAGCCTCCCGGGGGGGTCTACTCCTGGCAGAAGCCCTGGCACCATGGCCAACTAGCTCACAGAGGGCATTCAGTAAGACCAAGGGGGGTTGGGGCAGGAAAGGCTCCTTCAGAGATTCAAGGACAGTCACAACTGGTGCTCTGGTAGGGCCACCGGGACAAGCACGGCGCAGGCCATTCCTGTCGACATGAAGAAGGAAATAACAGCAGTAATAGTAAAACAAAACCTTGTAATTTGTAGTTGCTATAGAATAAATTTTGCTGTGTTGTGTGCTATAATACCTCCCCAGCTCTGTTTTAGGCAAAATATGAAACTGCCTTCCTGCAAACCATTTAACCCTTATCTATCCCCTCCACATTCCGGCCCCCGCCCACCCCCGCCGCCGCCCCACGGAGACAGTTTCACTCTTGTCGCCCAGGCTGGAGTGCAATGGTGTGATCTCAGCTCACCACAACCTCCACCTCCTGGGTTCAAGCAATTCTCCTGCCTCAGCCTCCCAAGTAGCTGGGACTACAGGCACGCATCACCTGTAGCTGGGACTATAGGCACGCGTGGCCAATTTTTTGTATTTTTAGTAGAGATGAGGTTTCACCGTGTTAGCCAGGATGGTCTCCATCTCCTGACCTGGTGATCCATCCACCTCGGCCTCCCAAAGTGCTGGGATTATAGGAGTGAGCCACCATGCCTGGCCATCCCCACATTCTTAACAAAGTTCCCAGGCATCTAAAAATTCCTGTTTTTCTTGCCAACCAGCTGCAAGGTCACAGAGCAGATAGAAACTACAAAATGTGTTTCTCAAAATGTTACTTTTCAAATGTAAAGTACATCACGAGACATGTCACAAGTTGATTAACTGTTCTTTATTCTGGCTTCTGTACCTACTGCATCAGCCTAGATGCCTAAAAAGTACCCCATTTTCTTTGTCCTTTGCTCAAAATTTGGAAACAATTCCGCTGAGCCCGTGATCACGTTAAATAAAATCCTCCTACAACGCCATCGGTCTCTCCAGATCTCTAATTTCCCGCTACAAGCAGGGACCAAGAGGAAGCGGGGGGCTGTGGCTGTGGGGGCTGCTGGCAGCCCTGGAGAAGAGAGCAGGCTTTGCAAACCTAGGAGTGGAGATGGTGGGATGTCAGCCCCTGGGTTCCCTGCTCAGAGGAGCAGGCACCAGGATTTCCAGTGGGTGGGCTCGGGAGGAGGCCGGAAAGGTTGGCACAGGGGAAAGTGCGGGGCCCAGGAAAGCTGGTTTTGCTTATTTGGCTAAGAGGGGTGTGGGGAGGGTCAGAGGAGATCTAGGGGGCACTGGAGGTGCAGGGAAGCCCTGTGGCAGGGCTGTGGGGCCCAGCCACGCATTCCACAGGCCTTCCCTCTACAGGAACAGGAGTGAGGACACAGGCACTTAGCATGGCAGGGAGGGAACAGGAAGGTCTGGTGAGAGCTGCGACAGTCAGGATGGGGCCACAGAAGATAGGGGTGGCAGTGAGCTAGTGAAGGCGCAGGAGGAGGCAAGGAGGGCAGGGTGTTCTGGGGTGCCAGCTCAGACAAGGCTCCAAGGAGTGGGTGGTGCTCAGGAGGACTGGGCACCCAGGGCCTGGGGTAAGGGGCAGGTACCCAGGGCCTGGGGTAAGGGGCAGGTGCCCAGGTGCTCTAGCATGGCAGGGAACAGGGGTAGTCCCACGAGATCCAGATGCAGGGGGCTGACAACCGCAAAGTTCTTTCCTGGAAAGCACAGCCCGAGGCCAGAAGCTTGGTCCTGGGCAGAGGAAGCCCCCCTTGGATCTGCCTCGGTGGTGGTAAGGAAAGGGTGCCCACAGACCCCACATACCGGAGATGATGGGGGTCAAATGCAAGAGTGAGAAACCTCTGAGGGTCCCTCCTCTGCCTGTCTTCCCGGTGGCCTGCTTTCAGGCACATGCCATGGGCCAGTCCAAGTTAGGTCAAATTGTTAAAAATAGCCAGAGGGCTCAGTATGTGTGGGGGATGGGAGGTGCGAGGGGAGCCCAGGACAGTTGGGAAGGAGGAAGGGCTGTGGGGCCGGGGCTGGGACAGTCGGCTCCTGTGTGTGCAACAGCCCGGGGCATGCTCACTCCCCTCAGCTTTGTAAACCAGGGCCGAGGGAGCCTGCCTCCCTCTCATGTCCTCTCCCTCAAATCCCTCTGCCAACGTGTGGCTGAGAGTGTGCCCCAGTTCCCTTGCCCACTGCAGGCAGTCCCAGTCCACCGAGAGCAGCTGCTGCTCTGCCCTCTCCTGTCTCCTGACCTGGGCACCCACAGCTGGGCCTGTCATCACATTTGTGGGGCCGAAGCTGAGCTGGGAACGCCCTTCCTCAGTCAGTCCACAAATATTTACCCAGAGTTTACAGTGCTCAGTGACCTTTACAAAACAGCAACCACAGAGTCACGTGCCAGGGCACAGCGATCCCGGGCAAAACAGATGGAAACCCCTCCCTCCAGGAGATCATCAAGTTGGGGGGCGCTTTAGAGCATGGTCAGGCTGGCTGAGCGGTCACCTTGGGGCAGAGGCCTGAAGGAGCAGGGGCAGTGGACTGGGCAGCAACTGGGTGAAGAGTGTTCCACACAAAACCACACGTCCAAAACTACAGTCAGAATCAAGAGATGTTACGGCCAAGAAGGGCCTCAAAATGGAGAAGCAAGGCTGGGGGCGGTGGAGGGCCTGCCCGGGTCACATGAGAGGTGGGGGCAGAACAGGCTGGAGCCTCGCAGGAAGAAGCCGCTCAGAGTCAGGAGTGGGGCGAGGCTTGTTTCCTGCTTTGGCTGTGAGGCATGAAAGGCAGGCGGGCTCCCGGCCAGCACACAGTGACGGTGCGGTTTCCAGACCCAGGCCCTGAGCTGAGGGACCTCAGGGCTGAGAGCGAAAGGGCCTAGGCCTGGGATCTCCGGTGAGTGGGGAGCCCAAAACGACCCTAGAGGCTACAGCTCCAGAACCGGACCGTGGAGGATGGAGGGCGGACGCCCAACACATTCTCAAGTGGGAATAGCAACGCTGTCACCGCCCTGCCTTGGTGTAAGCCTAAAGCACCACCCTTTCTCACCCGACTCCTGCTCCCCCTTTCCAGGGGCTCCTGTGGGAAATCCCAGGTCCTTCCTGGGACTGGTCTGTCTATATGTTTGGAAACCACAGTGCTAACCTGACTTTAGAACAAGATTGAGGGGGGCCAGGCACCCAGAAGACCAGTGACCCTGATTGGCGATAGCCGTGAGAAAGGGCTTGGAGACAGGGGCCGGTCCCGGTGGCTACCCCTGCAATCCCAGCACCTTGGGAAGTCAAGGCAGGCAGATCTCTTGAGGCCAGGAGTTTGAGACCACCCTGGCCAACATGGTGAAACCCCAACTCTACTAAAAAAAAAAAAAAAAAGCCAGACACGGTGGCTCACATCTGTAATCCCGGCACTTTGGGAGGCTGAGGCAGGCGGATCACAAGGCCAAGAGATCAAAACCATGCCGGCCAACATGGTGAAACCCTGTCTCTACCAAAAATACAAAAATTAGTCAGGCATGGCGGTTCATGCCTGTAGTCCCAGCTACTCTGGAGGCTGAGGCAGGAGAATCACTTGAGCCAGGGAGTCAGAGGTTGCAGTGAGCCAAGATCTCACCACTGCACTCCTGTCTAGTGACAGAGCGAGACTCCATCTCAAAAAAAGAAAAAAAAACCAATTAGCCGGGTGTGGTGGTGTAGCCTGTAGTCCCAGCTACGTGGGAGGGCCTGAACCCGGGAGGCTGAGGTTGCAGTGAGCCGAGATCACACCACTGCACTCCAGCCTGAGCAACAGAGTGAGACTCCATCCAAAAAAAAAAAAAAAAGAAAGAAAGGGCTTGAAGACAGGGTCCTGACCCCGGAATTCAGACGTTGCCAAAGCAGCCCCCTCTGGTTCCTCAGTGTCAGCCTGGGAAGAAGCAGTGGGTGGCCACCCACCCGGGCAGGGCAGGCCCTTCACCGCCCAGCCCTACCAGGAATCCAAGGGCCTCTGTTTACTGCTGTTTTCTGGAACTTGTTTTCATCTACAGAAATCTGCTGACACACCCACCTCCGTGCTCTCGCCCTCCAGCAGGGCAGAGAGATTTGTAGACATATCTGCAGAGGAAGCGAGCAGAACCCAGGCCCAATGTGAACCCTCCTTACTGTGGGCATAGCTTTGGCCCCTTAGGCAGGATAGAGATACCTGTGTGGTTGTCTACCCTCAGCTCATCTCTCCTTAAATACATTCCTCTCCTGAGGAAAACGAGCTGTGTGGAACTTGGAGGCCAGCAGAGCTTCTACATAAGGAGCCTCTGAAACAGAGTCCTTTTGTCCTTGAAAACCCAGGGTGGCAGGGGCAGCTCCAGACACAAGGGCACAAAGGAGCCTTGGTTCCCTCTGTGACAGGGAAGCCTATGCTTTACAGACTCCTATGCTTTGTATGTCGATGATTCTCCATGCTTAAAAAATATATATTTTAATTACATTTAACTTAATTTATTTATTTTTGAGATGGAGTCTTGCTCTTGTCGCCCAGGCTGGAGTGCAATGGCTCAATCTCGGCTCACTGCAACCTCCGCCTCCCGGGTTCAAGCAATCCTCTGCCTCAGCCTCCTGAGTAGCTGGGATTACAGGCGCCCACCACCCTGCCCAGCTAATTTTTTTTCTTTCAGTAGAGACAGGGTTTCGACAGGTTGGCCAGGCTGGTCTCAAACTCCTGACCTCAGGTGATCCCCCCTCCCCTCAGCCTCCCAAAGTGCTGGTATTACAGGCGTGAGCCACCGTCAGGCCATATATACATATTTTTTTTTAGAAAGGGTCTCATTCTGTGGGCCAGCCTGGAGTGCAGTGGCACAATCATAGCTCACTGCAGCCTCAAACTCTTAGGCTCAAGAGATCCTGATGCCTCAGTCTCCCTAGTAGCTGGGACTACAGGCAGGCATGTGTACCTGGTTTTTTTTTTTGTTTTTGTTTTTTTCCATTTTTTGTAGAGACAGGATCTTGCTGTGTTTATCAGGCTGGTCCCAAACTCTTGTCCCCTAGGCAATCCTTGCACCTTGACCTTCAAAAGTGATTGGATCCTACTTTTTGAAAATAAAATCAACCATTTGTTTCTGGGATTTGGGAATGATGTGTGTGAATTGGAGAGATTTTGAGACCAGAAATAGAGAAAAACAAATTAAGACATAAACTCCGCAGCAACAGTGGGGAAGACCCACCTCTCAGATGCCTGGTGAGATAAAGAAGGGGCTGGCTGGCTCCATGGCCCAGTACTGTAAAGCAGCAAGGAAGAGTCACTCCATAGGCCTCATGAGCTATCCCACTTTCTAGAACATTCTGACAGACAATTTCCTCTTTCCACATGGTTCTTTCAAGCCAAATCACCCCACCCCACCCCACCCCACCCCACCCCTGGAGATGTGGTCAGGACGAGGCTGATGAGGCAGATCCTAGAGAAGGCCGCACTGGCACAATCTTCTGCTGGCGGAGAGCCGGCTGAGCAGCCTCCAGGGAGCAAGCCTGGGCTGGCCACATCACCACCTTCCGTACTGAAAGTGGGATGACACAGTCACCAGTTTTCCGAGAAGCACAGGGAGGGGTGCATGTCGGGCCCAGCCCTGCCTGCTGATGCCACCTCACAGACGCAGGCGAAATGTCTCGCCATTGCCAAGGGGGCCTGTTTTTGTTTTGCTTGGGGTGTGGGTGTTAACCAGGGAGAGGTTCCTGGCAGAAGTTCCTTTCAGATGCCATTTTCTGTTCTGGTTAATAGGACCAGGGTCCTTTTTCTACCCTCTACCTCAGGGGCCAGGAATTCCTCATCACCCTGTACACTCCAGCAAGGGCGGTGCCCGATACAGGGTCCAAAGTCCTCTCCAGACACTCGGGCCCTGCCCGCCTTGATGGAGGGCTCAGGAGTTCACTAGGTTTGCTTCCAGAAGAGGCAGGCTGGGGGCCTGCTTACAAATGCAACAGTCAATCAATCAAAATAAATCACCTTTCTCCCCACCCCCACCCAAATGTAAAATGAGCCCACAGCCTGTCTGTCGTTGATGACAGATGCTGCTTTCCGCACAAAATCTTGGTTTTACATTATTTTGCAACGGCCTTTTCCCACTTAATCCGCCCTGAACACACTTCTTGAACGTTCTACCCCGACAGGGATGTGCCTTCTCAGGAACCACGTGCCCTCGCCAGGCCCCTGGGAACAGTCACAACAACGACGCCTGCCCCCCGAAGCGCCCAGGCGGCTCCCGGGGGCTCATGTTGTCACCCACTGGCTCCCGGACGCTATCAGTCCGCAGCAGGGTTTCCTGCCGGAAAACCGCCCGTCCGCGTGCGGGGCGTTCTGCGACCCTTCCCCGGGCCACGATAGCCTTCTGTGCCGCCCCGCCCCCACTCCGCACCGGGGCGCTGACGTCACCGGCCAAGCCCGACGCTTAGCCGCCGCCCGAGAGTCACGCGCACCGCCCAGGGAGACGCGCCCTCTGCAGAGATCCCTCCGCCGCCGCCTGGAATTTTCCAGACGTCCTGCCGGTCCTTCTTTCGAGCCTCGGCTGGGCGGGGTGACCTGAGGCGACCCCGGCGGCTCCTGTCGCCCACTCAGGAGCCCCCTCCCCGCCACCCCCGCCTTGTTCCAGCCCCTCTCTCGGGAAAGCGCGCCCCCTGCCCGATCCCGCCAACACCTGGGAAGAAAAGGCGTCTTCTTCCTCATGGCATCTGCCCCCCCAAATGTCACCTTGAGCGCTGTCTTCAATCCCAAGAAGCACTGCTAAGGAGAAGCGGGGATAAACTGGTGTCCTTGCGTTGGGGGGAGCTCCTGGGAGACCGTGCACAGCCCGGGTCGTCTCCCCGGGTCGTGTCCCCGGGCAGGGTCGGGGAGGGACTTTTTTCCGGCGGCCGTGGAGGAATCGTCCCGTTGAGCAGTGACCCCGGTGACGCGGCAGAGGGCTATAAAAGCAAAAGTTGTGGCCGGTCCAGCAGGAGTTAGCGACAGGGAGTGATGCGCGCCTGGGTGTAGTTGTGGGGGAGGAAGTGGCCAGTTCAGGGCCTCAGAGGAGAGTTGGGGAGAGATGACTGAGTTAGATGAGACTGGGGGTCTGGGGGTGCGAGGAGAAGGAAGGTTGGCAAGGAGACGGAGACTAGGTCTAGGGGGACCACAGTGCGGCAGGCTGCGTGGAAAATGCCCCCAGGAGCCCACAGGGAGGGCTGGCACGCTCCAGGCCAGGCTGTCCCTACTGCCTGCTGGAGGGGGAACTTGACCTCTGAGAAGGCGCCGCTCTTGCATGGCTGAGCGAGTCTCTGTGTCTGAGGAGGGAGGCAGGGAGAGGCCAGTAGGAATGGGCCGCTGCGGCCCTGGAAATGATCAGGAAGGCAGGCAGTGGATGCAGGGCTGCAGGAGGGCCGGGAGGGCCGAGTTTCAACTTGTCCATGCCAGCAGCGCTTTTTTTTTCCAGACCAAGGGCTGTGAACCCGCCTGGGGATGAGGCCTGGTCTTGTGGAACTGAACTTAGCTCGCCTGGGCTGACCACTTTGGCCCACGGTGGTATGTAATTTTGGCTCGGCCTGGGACAGGGCCCAGGCTGGGCCCAGACTGGTGGAGCGTCCAGGTCTGGATGCGAAGCCAGGCCCCTGGGCGGAGGTGAGGGGTGGTCTGAGGAATGATGCGGCGCCAAGGCGCCATCCTCACCGGTACTGGTACGGCACTGGCATGTTTGACAGGCGGGCACTGCGAGGCACGCTGCTCAGGTGTTGGGGGCAACATTGACCAACGCTTTATTTTCCAGGTGGCAGTGCTCCTTTTGGACTTCTCTCTAGGTTTGGTGCTAAACTCTTCTGTGAGCTCACGCCACCTCTCCTTCTCCTCCCTTTAACTTATCCATTCACTTAAAACGTTGCCTGGTCGTCTGGTAAGCCTGGGACAGTAGCCTAGTGGCTGTTGGAGTCGGTATTGTTGGTGGAGGAAGAAAGGCCTTCCCGCTGAGGTGGGGTGGGGCGGATTGATGTTGCTTGCCTGCAGAGAGGGTGGGGAGTGAATGTGCCCCCCTGGGTGGACCCGCAGCGATCCAGCTGAAGGTTACAAAAATGCCTCATGGACCACGGTTTGTTACTATAGTGTTCCTTATGGCGAGCAGATGGAACCGGGAGATATGGAGCCCCTGGCCATTGAGTCCTAGCAGTGCAGGAGGGGAGACCCTGGAGGAGAGAGCCCGCCTCAGTTGATGCCTGCAGATTGAATTTCCAGAGGCTTAGGAGGACGAAGTTCTCCAATGTCATGTTTCCAGGCCTTGCTCAGGAAGCCCTGTATTCAGGAGGGTACCATTTAAGGTTTTCAGATGAACTTGTGGGGGGCAATCTTAAAAGTCCACAGCAGATGCATCCGGCTTGAGGTGCCATCGGCTTTGAATAATTGCTTGTTCCGGAGCCATGAATGCCAGCAGGCACCCCTCCTTTCCTGGGGTAAAGGTTTTCAGATGCTGCATCTTCTAAATTGAGCCTCCAGTCATACTAGTTCAGTGCTTGGAACCTTGCTTCGAGAAGATTCCCAAGCTGTAGAACATTTTAACGTTGATGCCACAACGCAGATTGATGCCTTATAGATGGAGCTTGCAGATGGAGCCCCGTGACCTCTCGCCTACCCACCCGTTTGCCTGCCTGCCTATGCATTGCTCGAAGAAGTTCTTAGCCTGATGAAATAACTTGGGGTGTTGGAAAGCTGTTTAATTTTAAATGCCTTAGACGGGGAATGTATTAGAGGAAGCAGATTGTCAAATGAAGGGTGTCATTGTGTGGTGCTAAACTCTGGGAGGGTACAAGTTGGTCATTCTGAAATCTCTGTGTGGGAAATGGCAGGTCTAGTTTGGGCATTGTGATTGCATTGCCGGTTACTAAGAGAAGGGAATGGTGGGTATGCTGGTGGTACCCTTTCGATCTTGTTTTGTTTTTTTTAAACTTGAATTTTGTTAGATTTCATAATACTTTTTTGGCATTCTAATAGGACCCTGAGGTGGGAGTTGTGGGGGATGAGCAGAGGAGAACAGTTTGGCACTGGTCACGTGGGAGTTGCAGTGTGGGGGTGGGGGTATGCAGCTTGGCATTGATACTGGGAGGGATGGGGTGAAGAAGGGGAGAGGGTTGGTTAGGTATCTAGTGTGGGTGCCGGGGGCGGAGGAGGGGAGTAGGAAATGCAGGTTTAAGGGAACTAGGGCTCTGGTGAATTTAGTGCAATGGGTGAGCCAAGAAAATACTAATTAATAACAGTAAGTTGTTAATGTTGGTTAAATTGCTGCTTGGAAGTGAAAAGTTGCTTAGAAACTTTCCAAAGTGCTTAGAACTTTAAGTGCTCTGACACCCTTCATTTGACAAAATTGTTTTGCTTTGCTGCAAGGTGGGGAAGACTGAAAAAGTGTAACTGAAAATAGATGATGACACAGAGTCACCAGTTTTCCGAGAACCACAGGGAGGGGTGTGTGATGCCATCTCACAGGCAGGGGAAATGTCTTTACCAGCTTCCTCCTGGTGGCCAAGGCAGCCTGTTTTAGAGGGTGGTTTGGTTTGGGGTGTGGGTATTTTCAAGTGAGTCAGTCACTTGTCAGACTTGCATACACAGCATCCTTGGCTGCCTCTTGCCAGCTTCATAGGTGGTCTCTCTGAAGCTGCGAAGATGGGATTTTTCTAAGGAGCTGGAAGTCTTAGAAATTGTAAATGTCTACATTGTGGGCTTTTAACGTATTTAAGGGACCACTTAAGACAAGATGAGATGGGCTCCTCTGGATTTGTAACTCTTTTGTTACGGATAGCTTGTGATTGAAAATTATGAGCACAGTGAAAGTGCAGTGAATTTCAAGGGATTTCGTATGTAAATCGTGCCTTAGAAACACGTTGTCTTTTCTGTGTTTGGTAAATATTAATCATGGCGAAATTTTTGCTTACCTGGTATCTTCAAATCTAGTCTTTGTAACAAGTACCAAATAACCTTTTGTGATCACTGTAAAATTACTGTCATATTTGGTAGCAGACAGAATCCATGTACCTTTGCTAAGGTTTAAAATGAATAATTTATTATATTTTTAGTTTAAATGTTTGTGCTTTTTACATGAGCCAAGACCAGAGGGGAAACTAAATTGTCACCTGACCGCTTGGAAAAGAAGAGCTAAAAGGGCAAGGGGGTGAGGATTGCGGGGAGGGAGGGAGTGGAGTGCCTTTACTGCGTGTGGTCTGAAAACTCTACTTGTTCCTGAGCTGCGTCCAAATTGGTAAATCATAGATATTTTTATCCTTGGGATCTGTCTTCTGGGTTCTATTTTTTCAGTGTTTAAAAATATGTTGACGTGGTAGTTCAGTTCTTAACCAGTGGCTTGGGCATGATACAATTACTGTCGTTGGAATTTAGAGTGTTATTAGTCATGCATGTATGGGGGAAATATTTTCGGGTATGCTGTTTCGAAATTGAAACTGTAGAAGTGGGTGGTTAAAAGTACTGGTGTGTTGCTCTGTATGGTAAGAACTAATCCTGTTGCATCATGTACATAGTTGCTAATCACTTTTCTTCCCCTCTACAGCACAAATAAAGGTTCAAGTTCTAAACTCATTAGAATTGTTGTATTGCTATGTTATATTTCTCGACCCCTATCACGTTGCCTTCATAACGAAGTTGGATGTATTTTCATTTTGTAGATTTAGGTCTAGATCTGCTGGCTCCAAGTAAGTAAGGCCATACAGGAGAGCATGGTAACCACAAATAGCACTGGTATTACCCCAGGTGGTCTGCAGGCTGCTGGGGGATGGGAAGGGATCTGCTCTCTGTTGGGACTTGGTAATCATTTGTTTGAAATGTGATGAACCACTCAAGCCAATGAAGGCGGGTGTGTAGGTGGGGAGTGCTTTGCTGTAATATTTTAAAACTACCTGGTTAGAGTTCTAAGTGGTTATTTTTGTTTGGTTAGGGGAAAGGCTGAATAAAAATAGAATGGATATATAATACGTGTATTACATAGTTGGAGTCTTTGGAAGGCTGGAATGTATCTGGGATTTGGGTCTTAAGTATATGCATAATTCTATCTAAAGAATGCGGCTTCTTTTTTCCTTTTGGTGAGTGACTGAGACGTCTGGGCTTCCTTGTGTGCGTGCTGCACTAAGAAGGGCTGTGTAAAGGCGTGAGCAGAAGCACGTGGGCTCTGGAGGACGCATCGTGGCTTGCAAACTGCCTCTGTGTTCGGGGTGGGACTGTTCTGTCCTTGCGCTATACTGCTGTTCTGTGTTACCTCTTGGGGTATAAGCTTTTGCCTCACAGGAGACAAACTTTGGGCTTAGAATGGAAGCCACTGCCAGGTCTAGATCTGCTGGCTCCAAGTAAGTAAGGCCATACAGGAGAGCATGGTAACCACAAATAGCACTGGTATTATCCCAGGTGGTCTGCAGGCTGCTGGGTGGGTGGGGAGGGATCTGCTCTCTGTTGGGACTTAGTAATCATTTGTTTGGAATGTGCTGAGAAGAAGGGTGCTTGATTCAAAGGGAGCCTCAAGGGAGGCTTGTTCTACTCACCTGGGCCTGTTGGCCTAAGAAGCGGGGATAAGGGCTGAACTGGGACTAACCAGGGAACCAGCACAAATGGCAGGGGATCATGACCTGAAGGATTCTTTTCTTACCATGAGCTGTGGGACTGGTTGCCATCTTTACAGCTGTGTGTCATTTGCCTATGCTGTGACCCCTCCACGTGTACACTACTGACAAACCGGCTGAGTGCTGAGAAGAGGAAGTCACTGAGCCACCCATCCAGCAAACATCTGTGCTCATGGCACCGCCAAGATAGGGCTCTGCTAGGTGGAGGCTCCAGGGCCCTCTTCCTGCTTGCTACTCCTTTCCCTGGATGCTCCAGAGATAATCCAGGCCTCCTTTCCTGTCTTACCCCTTTGCTTTGCTTTTTACCCCAGCGCCTCTATACCCACCTTGTCTTCTTTTCAGAACCCTTGTTTCTCCTCTTGTTGTTTATGATTATTACAAAACTCTTGCTTCCACCCTGAAAAGTAACTGCTATAGATGCCTCTGTGTAAATGGTGCTATCCCCAGCATCTGTGGCATGCTGAAGAATTGACTCATGGGGTATAAATGTTGGGGATTGGAAGTGGGTATGAAATGGCACTTGTTGATAAAGGAGCAGAGAGGTGAGGCCAACTGCTGAAGGCTCAGCTCGCCACCCTCCTTGCCTCCACCCCAGTCCAGTGGCTGGGCCACAGTCTTTGCCTTCAGTTATCCTCAAATCAGTTGAGATGGACAGGAGGTGTTGATGGCAGTGCCAGCAATTATCACTAAGCAGTTTGCATCCTCATGCGTAGATCTAACTTCAGACTTTCTGTGAATTTCCAGAGGTGTGGGTAATACCATGGAATTCAGTGAGTGGGCATGGCTGAGCTTTGCAAAACAAAAGTTATGGGGTATAAGAATAGCAAAAGTTGAACTTGAACTTCTTTTAAAAGGAAAGTACCCTGAGAGCCAGTATTGGTTGAGGTTCCTCAGTATGCCAGGGTTGGTGACACGGAACTGCAGGAACGGCCTATGTTACAAAAAGGAGATTGATTCAGCTGCCCTTGGTGCATCTTATTGCCTGTGACTGTTAGGGATTCCAAGGACCCTTAATGCCAGGCTAACTCTCTCTGTGCAGTGAGGTCTCTGGAGGAAGCGTTATCCTCTGGCTTTGTGTGGTACTCATGGTGCAGTGCTGGTATGAAATGAAGACACACCCAAATAGGCTTACAGATATTTATGATATGTTTTCAGTGTTCATATCTAACAAACAAAAATATACTATTTGGAATTGGTAACAGGAAGATAACGAAAGAAGAACTAAACTTACGAAAAGATGAGCAGGTACACATTCCAAGGCAGGTGGCTGTGACCTTCCTCTGAGTGAGGGCATCCCCTCCAGCCCCTGCCAGCCTGCTGTTTAGGACAGCCTGCCGGCACCTCCTGGACCCGCAGCCATGCACTGCCTTTCCTCTCTTTTCTTTTAAATAATTCTTCATCAAGTTCTAATATGTAAAAAAAAAAGTTTACTGTAAAGTTTGCAAATAAGGAAATTTTTTTTCAAAGTCCTCAGTAAACAATTGTCATGGGCATGTTTGCTTTTGGAGGATTTATTTTATATGCATGAGATAAGTGCATTTTTATACAAAAATGAGATGATGTCATAAATTCTGTTTTATGACTACTTAATATATAGTGAACACCTTTTTAAATGATAACAGAATGTTCCCTTTCGTGGCTGTATCAGTGCAAACAATCTTGTTTCAATGGACATGTAGGGTATTTTCTAGGTTTTTTTTTCTCTTAGAAAATAATACTTGCAATGACTTTCCTTGTAGCTCAGACTTTATCACGTCTCTTGTTATCTCTTTGGGAATGCGTGAATACATTTCGAGAAGGAAATGACTCTGCGTGAAACTCTTGCTAAAGTGCCCACCAGGCAGGGATTGTTCAATTAGTGTTCTCACTAGTGAGGCAAAGCTGACGCCTTCCCCTCTTCCTCAGAACCTGTTTATCACATTAAAATCCTTTGCTCCTCCAATGGATCCAGTCTGCTTCCCCTGTGGGTGTGAGCATTGCTTTTTCTGCTGGGGATTGAACATCTCTCCTGTATGTTGATTGGCCGTTTGTGGGGGGAGTGTGTGTATGACTTTGTACTTCCTAATTAGGCATTTTTCAAATGATTGTTTTGTAAAAACTATTTACGTATTAAGGATATTAATAATCTTTTGTTATATTCGATGCAATATTTCTTTTCCAGTTTATAGATTGCCTTTTAATTTTGTGTTTCAGATAGGTAAAAGTTACATGATTTTCCAACGTCAGTTTATTACTGTGGTTTCCGAACTTGTTCTGTGTAGATCTTTTCCACCCCAAGAGTACATAAATATTAATCCATACTTTCTTGTGGAACTTGCATGGTTTCGTTTTTTACATTTAAATCTTATTCCACCTGGAGTGTGCTGTGGAGTCTGTGTGTGTGTGTGTGTGAGGAGGGGGCATGGTGCTCTCAGAGCCCACCTCCTATAGCCAGAGAGCCCTGTCCTGGGAGGGTTGTTGTCACAGTGAGAGGGTTCACTGCAGAAGACCTCAGGCCCGGGCTGGTGTTTCCTGAATGTGCCCCTGGTTGTTGCTCATCCCTGACTCTCCGTTTCCCCATCTGAGTGGGTTTGGACCTAATAGGGCGCTGGAGCTGGTTCTAATCCTGACTGGACTACTTGGCAACTTTATGACTGGGAGCAAGTTACTTAACCTGCCCGAGACTGTCTGTGAAATGTGGGTAAATGTAGATGTTTGGCAGCAGCTACTCCTTGTTGAGCTCTTATAGTGAACTCTCCTGCCTCTGCCCTCCTTCCCCACCTCCCCTGGAGCCCAGGTCTAGCCACTTTCTCCTGGGCCGCTCTCCCTGTTCTGTGGCTGGCTGGCTGCCCGCCTGGCGCTGGAGCTTTCATGCAATGGGAGTCAGAGTATATCCTGGTCTGGTCTGTTTCTACACTTAATTTTGTTTCCACTAATATTTCCCTGTACCGGCATAGTTCACAAACACATTTGAAGAGGCTTTTTCTCAGGATTCGTAACCTTCTCAAAGGAATTCCCATGGATGGGTTCCTAGAAGTCTATGAATGCTCTGAAATTGTGTGTATTTTTCTGTGGAAAGCATAACTTTCATCTGCTTGTTCATGACCTCAAAAAAGATCATGAATGGAATGATTGCATGATTTTATGCTATTGTGCTGATACTACAGGATATTTAACCCATCTCTTGAGTTGTGAAACTGTTTTGACTGTTTAAATCGTGCAGCTGTGAGCATCTCTGTGAATTTAGCATACATGTATATCTCCTGGAGTGGCACTGCCTGGGCAGTGAGCACTTTATGGTTTTATAACTCTCTTCACAGACTCAGATGACTCCAGAAAGCTACACTTCCTTTGTGAGTGTATTATATCCATTTCCCTACAAAGCCACTAACATCAGGTTTTTACAATTTTATTTATTTATTGCTACCTCTAAAAATTTTTGTGGAGAAATACATATAATGGAAATTTACTACCTTAATCATTTTTAAGTATACATTCAGTAGTGGTAAGTATGTTTCCACTGTTGTAGAACCAATCTCCAGAACTTTTTCATCTTGCAAAACTGAAACTCTGTACCCATTAAATAACCTTAAACATCGCATTTCCTCCAACAAAACTGAAACTCTCTACCTATTAAATAATATTAAACAATCCCTTCCCTCCAGCCCCGGCAACCACCATTCTTTCTACTTTCTGTTTCTGTGAGTTTGACTATTCTATGCACTTCATATCAGAGAAATCATGAAGTATTTGTCTGTTTGTGACTGGCTTATTTCACTTAGCACAGTGTCCTCCAGATGCATGTGTCAGAATTTCCTTCCTTTTTAAAAGAGCTGAATAATATTATATTTTACATCATATTTTGTTTATCCATTCACCCATTAGTGGACGGGTTGCTTTCAGCTTTTGTGAATAACAGTGTTATGTACAAATGTCTTTGTTATTGTAGTTACAAGTATGATGCTGTAAGGTACACACATCTTTTTGAGATCCTGTCTTCAGTTCTTTTGGGTATGTAGCCAGAAGTGGTATTTCCATTTTTAATTTTTTTGAGGAACCACTGTATGTTTTCCATAGCAACTGCACCATTTTACACTCTCACCAATAGTACACAGGGGTTCCAAGTTTCCCACGTCCTCTGCAATGGTTGTTATTTTCTGCTTTTTAATGTCGTCATCCTGGGGGGTGTGAGGTGATATTTTGTTGTCGTTTTGATTTGCATTTCCC
The DNA here is from genome assembly GCA_004027835.1 of Alouatta palliata. Taxonomy (NCBI): domain Eukaryota; kingdom Metazoa; phylum Chordata; class Mammalia; order Primates; family Atelidae; genus Alouatta; species Alouatta palliata. Next base: position 16,280 of record PVKV010018019.1, on the reverse strand, counting down.
TAATGATTAGTGATGCTAAGCGTCTTTTCATATGCTTATCGGTCATTTGTATGTCTTCTCTGGAAAAATGTCTATTCAAGTCCTTTGACTATTTTAAAAATTGGGTTATTAGGGTTATTGTTGTTGACTTGTAGGAGTTTCTATATGCCGGATATTAACCCCCTATCAGATATATGATTTGCAAATATGTTCTCTTATTCCATAAGGTTGATTTTTCACTTTGTTGACTGTGTTCTTTGATGTACAGAAGTTTTAAATTTTGAAATAGTCTAATTTCTGTCTTTTTACTTCTGTTGTCTGTGCTTTTGGTGTCATATCTAAGAAATCCTTGCCAAATCCAACATTATAAGGTATTTTAAAGGTATTTTAGTTGTTTTAGTCTGTATTTCTGTACTCGTCTTTCTTTATCCACTCATCTGTTGATGGGCACGTAGGTTGGTTCCATATCTTTGCAATTCTAAATTATCTGTGATCAGGTGTCTTTTTGGTATAATGACTTATTCTCCTTTGAGTAGATACCCAGTAGTGGCATTGCTGGATTGAATGGTTTTTATACTTTTCTGTTTTACCATGATTTTCATCTGCATTTTTCCTCTTTGACCACTGACCATGTGAAATTCTCCTACTGACCTTTATATGATCATGAACTCTTAGTATCATTGGGAAAGCCACATTTGCCACTTATGATTGTCAACCGTATCCTCCATTTTCCCTGTTATTGTTGATGCAAAAAGCGTCTATTATACAGGACTTCAAAAATCAGTCTGATAAGCCTTTGATAAATCTAATAATCATAACTGATAAGTCCATTGAATTTGCTGCTTATTACTTTTTCTTTAGTAGCTGAACATGTATGTACTCCTGTGGTTCCAGTGAACACTCCTCTACATTTGAATTAATTATTTACACTGATGAAGTTGAAATAGCAAAATTTTAATTACTAAATACTGTCTTTGTTTTTTTGTTCCAGGTCTATCAATATTAACTTCTTATAATTTTCTTTTTTTCTCTTTATATGTGTGTGTGTGTATATATATATATTTTTTAATTTCAATGGTTTTTGAGGTACAAGTGGCTTTTGGTCATATAGATGAATTCTATAGTAGTGAAGTCTGAGGTTTTACTGCACCGGTCACCTGAGTAGTGTACATTGTACCGAATATGTGGGTTTTTATCCCTCGCCCCCCTCTTACCTGCCTTACTTTGAGTCTCTAGTGTCCATTATGTCTCTCTGTATACTTTTTGTACCCCTAAGTTAGCTCTCATTTGTAAGTGAGAACATGTAGTATTTGGTTTTCCATTCCTGAGTTACTTCGCTTAGAATAATAGCCCCCAGCTCCATCCAAACTACTGCAAAAAAAAAAAAAAATTATTTTGTTCTTTTTTATAGCTAAGTCATATTCCATGGTGAAGATACACCACATTTTATTTATCTACTCACTGGTTGATGGGTTGTTTCCTTATCTTTGTAATTGTGAATTGTGCTGCCATCACGTGTCTTTCTGGTATAATGACTTCTTTTCCTTTGGGTAGATACTCAGAAATGGGATTGCTAGATCAAATGGTTCTTATAATTTTCTGGATCTATTTCTGGAAATTGTAGGCTCCAGTTGTTATTGTTATTGTTAATAAAATGCAACGGAATTTAATGATCATCACTTTTCATTATGCTTTAAAATCTAGTAAATGAAAGCTAGAATACTCCTCTAAGGCAAGAATATTCTCTCTTTACTGGAACTCAAATACACAGAACTGGGTAAATCTTAATATTTGGTTCAGAATATAACATGGCTGTCTTTCATTTGCTTTCCTTGATTGTTTTTTAATAATGTGGTAAGCATTTCCAAATCTATCCAGTACAAAAACTAGGACAATACAGGCGGTAACCCCTTCCACTTACGTGGTCCCACCCCTCCCGCCTTCCCCTGCCATCCCTGCCACCCCTTAGGCCATGGTAATAATCATCCTGAATCCTGGGTTTATCTCCCACTTACTTTGTTTTCATATAACTTTGTAAAAGAATCTGATCTAAATGTGTTTTTCAAATTATACATTTATATTTTAGTTGTTCTTAGCTTGTAGAAAAGTTATTATTTTGGATGTAATCTTATGGAACATTCTCATTTAATATGATGGTAAGATTTATCCCTTGCCCATGGGGTATTTCATTTAGTTTATTTACTGGATAGAGCCCATCATGTGACTGTACCTCAGTTAGTTCATCAATGTTCCCATCTGTGGTGACTGGGTTGCTTCTCTTACTTCTCTCAGTGTCGCTGTAGAAGTGATATGTGGGTGTTTTCTCATCACACAGAGTTGAAAGGTGACTGACAAGGTTGGCACTACCAATCCCCCACACTCCAGAGGTAACCAATGTTACCAGTTTGCTGGGTTTCCTGCTAGACTTACATTTGTATCTTAAAAAGATGTTGCATTGTGTTTCTTTTCTATAGAAGTGGGAAAATACTACTGTATCCTGTACATTATTGATTACTTTTTCATTTAGCAGTAGGGAGATGCCTGGGAGTGCACACAACTTTCCTCACTGTTTTCAACTGCTGTGCAGTATGTCTTTGAGTTATTTAGCCATTCTGCCATTAATGGAAATTTACAGTATTTCTAATCTTTTGATATTACAAACAATACTGTGTGATCATCGTCATACACAACCCCTTGTGCACAACGCATGAGTGTTTCTCAGGATAGGTACCAAGAAGCGAAATTGCTGGGTCATAGGATGCGGGTCCGACGTTTTCCTCCATCCTGCCCTGTTGCTCTCCAGAGTGGGTGTCCAGCTTCGCACACCTGAGTATGAGAGTATCTGTTGTTCATATCCTCTACGACGCTCTATAGATGAAACTTAAATTTCTGCTAGTTGCTTTCTTTGATCTATCATGTATGCAATGACCCACTAAAACTTCAATTGGTACGATAGATTCTAGTCATCTGTGTGTGAATTTAGCATTTATGGGCTTAATGCTAATAAGGCCCCCCAGGGTCCAAGACATGTAATCATGTATAATTTTGTCAAGGTATACTTTTTTTAATTGCTCTTGTCATGTGGCTGCTGGTAACGCCCAACCCTGTGCTCTGCACCGGGTCACACTGCGGCTTTGTCGTCTGCTTATCCCTGCACTGTCCTGAGGGAACCAAAATCCTGCAGATTTAGGTGAGTCCATGGCTAATGTTACTATATTGTGTGTTCTTATAATGCCTGGGGCTGTGGAGTGTGTGAATTTATAAATCACTAGTCTTGTAATGAAAACTCAAGCACTATAGAAAAAGGCCATGTAGAAGATAAAAGTTCCTCTATAATTCCCAACCCCTAAGATAACTACTGATGACAACTTCATTTATATTCTTTCAGACATTTTCTGGCTGTGGATGTACTACAATTTATCCTGTTATGCTCTGCCCTAAAGTGGAATCATACAATGTGTACTATTATTTTTATGGCTCTATAACGTGTAATATTGTGCATGTCGGGGTGGTTGTTTTAACCATTTCTCTAGTGATGGTTTTGAGGTTATTTGCAGAGCTTTCTAGCCATTGCAGAGTGCTGCAGGGATCTCTTTTGCATTCCTTTGGGTGCAGAGTTGAGGCACTCGGAGGCAGTGCCCAGAGGAGGCAGCGTCTGTAGGTGTCTTCACCTGCTCTGGCTCTTGGCACACCTGGTCAGTGACACTGTTTTGTGAGGTGGGTCGAAAGCATCTGCTGCCGAAATAGATAATGCTGGTGCCGCGGAATTCCCGTAAAACTGCGTAGTGTCCGTACCAGAATCAAGTATGACATGGTGCCCGGCTAAGCACAAAACAGTAGTGGACCCTGCAGGTCCCAGAGTCTAATTCCTGGTATTCTTTCCCCTAAGCAGGTTCAATAAACAAACAAACAAAACCAAACTATTCTAGGAACGCAGCTGTGACTTTTGTTAAAAAGCGGTGTTTAATGATCTCTTATTCACTTGTCTGTCCAGTTTGTTGAAATGTTACCTGGCATCCTGGTCTGGCAAGGAATGCTGTCTGTACCTGCCCTCCGCTGGGCACAGCGTGGCTGCTTCAGGGGCTAAGTTCACGCTCTCTGTCCTCTAAGGGGCCGCCACATGCCAGGAGCTCAGATGTGAGCCCAGCCCTGGCTCTTACTCACCTCATAGGGTCACTGGTAGGGGCACAGGGAGCTGAACGTGTGCACAGCAAGCCACCGCCGGCTCAGCATCTGCCCCGCTGGACTTACTGCTTCCAGACGGCAATACCTGAGTTCCTCTGGCCTCAGCTACTAGAGTGACTGGTGCACTGTCCCTCTTACTCTTCCATCAGTGTGACAACTGTGTGACCCACCATCTGTGTGTCAAAGCAGGGCCCCGCCTTGTCCTCTGCTCCTGTGCTGACCCCAAAGGCAAATGCTCTGCTGGTTTCCTTCCATTTCACTTCACCTCTTAATAGATGTGTGAAAAGTGTTCAAAGCAATACATACCTGCACATGTTCGAACTTCAAACCCTGTGAGTGATTCAGTGGCATCTTTCTCTAACCCCCAGCCTCCCTTCCTGCAGAGGCAGCTGTTGTGGCCAGTTGCTGCAGTTTCTTTCCGGAGAATCTGTGTATGTATAAACCTGTGAGTATACCACACAGCCTGTCTTGCACTTCGGACTTTTGAGTTACTGGTACATCTAGGAGAGCACTGCATATCTGTATTCATGTCCGCCTCGGTCTTTTCAACATCTGTGTGGTAGCCGTGTTTGAATTACCCATTCCCTTTTTGGGGAACCATTAAGTTGTTTTAGCAATTTTTACTGTAGATGAGGCTATACCGCATATCTGTGTACATGTGTTTTTATGTACATGGGCAAGTGTATCTGCGAGGGAAAAGTTTCCTCAGGAGGATTCTGGGCATAGCACGTGGGAATTTCTGAATATGATGGACGCCCCCAGCTTCCACCGTAGGGAGTTTGGTCTTACTGACATTTCCCCACACCTTCACCTGGGCTATGCTCTTAAACTTGGTTATTTGTCAATGTGAGAAGTGGAAAATAGTATTTAATTGTAGTTTTGATTTGTATTTTTATTGGGTTATATATTTACTGATACATATGAAGGAAATTAACCCTTTGCAAATACATTCCTGTTTTTCACTGATCTTTAAGTTTTATTGTAATATTTTGCTCTTCAGTTTATGTACATATATACTAATTTTGTTTTATGGTTCCCGGATTTTATGAGTAGTTCAAAGAGGCTAATCCAGCTGAAGCTTTTTTTGTTTTTAAACCCCATGTTTTCTCCTCTCTTTTTATTTTTACTTTGGAGGGCTCTATCTGAACTTAATTTTAGTATAACGAGTGACAGGGTTAGTTAGCCTGTTGCCCTTACACAGTTTTCTGGCTAACACAGCTGTTAACTATTGATCTGTTTATTCGCATGCCAGTTGCTAATGGTTTTACATAGTGTCATCTGTACTTTAAAATAGCGAAAGTAAAGCCCTACCTCATTATTCTACTTTTCCAGAATTCTCCAGGCTGCATGTTTACGGTAACCTCCCCCGTGATGTCTTCATGCTGTTGTCTTCTTACGAAAGAATGGGTGCGTCTTTCCATCTACTCGCATCTGTTTCATTTGACTTTGCATTACATAGAAAGCTGGTCTTGGTCTGTCTACCTCGGCGTCTAGGTGTCCTCACTGCCCCCAGCGGACCCCACCGCCTCTGACTGACCACCCCCATCACGGAGTACTTTTATTTATATTTTGCTCTGCTTAATGGTCACTAGTTTCCGTCACACTGATAGTGTCCAGTTCAGTGGTCTTTGCAGTTGAGATGATCCTATACACAAAGTATTGTTAAAAATGCCAGTAAGTTCATACAAACCCAGCCTGCACTCAAGGTCACGTTCAGAGAGTTGGGCGGAGAGGGGTTGCTTTCTGAGCCTCTGCCACTTTGTGGCTGGCTCTTCTCACTGGGAAGTTCTGTGTATCCAGAATGTCCAAGTGGAGTCCTGTTCCAGTGGCCAGCACCTGATCCTGTGCCCAAGCCCTGAACGGCCTATTCCTGCTGTCCACAGCCTGCTGGAACTTTTCACAAAAGGTACTGCATGCTTTCCTGCCTTAGGAGGGATTATAGAGACCAGAACTTGCCATTTCTTCGGAGTCTCAGGGCCACCACGGTGAACACATTGTTCTGTCTGGTGCACGGGGGTGTTTTAGAGGCTGCTGAGCCGGACCTGGTTGTCCCCTCCTTAACTAACCATCTTCAGCAGCACTGCCGTTCTGCTTAGGAACCTGCTGCAGCTTCCCCAGGGTCAGTCCACTTCTCTTTCACTAGGCTCCTTGTTCTGCAATAGAGCTGGAACCAAGGTGCCTGGAGCAAGATGGCAAAGCCTTTACTTCTGCTATGTTCCTATTTCACAAATAAGGCAGAGGCCGCCTGCCTCCACTCCAGAAAGATGTGTATGGGCTTTAAATATATATATATATATATTTAAATGAAACACTCTTCTGTTTTCTGATGAGGACTTTTTCTGACTTTCTGTTGGAATAGTGTGGGGTGAGTTTCTGTTTCCTAAGACACTGTTGTTCACACATCTGATCATTTCCCACGGAAATGACCAGCCCAGAGGCTGTGAGCAGTTTGACCCCTGTTGCCAAGCGCCCTCCTTGCAGGCAGGCAGAGCCCATGCTCCCAGCAGAGGTCCCCATAGCCTGGCCTGTCACCATCTTTGTTTTTATCTTTGCTGATTTGAAGGCAAGAAATGGTATCTCAGCATTTTAATTTGCACTTTCGGACTCTCTGAGGTTGAATACTCGTTGTGTGTTAGTTGATCTGTGCGTCTGCTTTGGGCCTCACCTGTATTTTCACTGCTTTGTGAAAACTGTTGAGGACATTTACCCTTACATATTACAAAACATCGTTCATGTTTGTAGTTTGCCTTTTAAGTGTTCGATCTTGGTGATGGTTTTAAATTTTGTAACCAAATCTATCCATGTTTATTATTATGGTTTCATACTTTGGTGTTATACCATATTTTTTTCTGGTTCCTTTATGGTCTTGTTTTTGACATTAAACTCTAATCCATCTACAAGTTACCTTGGTTTAGACCACAAGGTGTATGAATCCAATTTAGTTGTTTCAAATGGTGACCTGATTTTCCCAACACCATATACTGAATCATTCTACTTTCTGTATTGATTTGAATGCCACTTGGTAATTATAAACTAAATAATTTAATAGTCTAGGCGTGGTGGCTCACTCCTGTAATCCCAGCACTTTGGGAGACCAAGGTGTGTGGATTACCTAAGGTCAGGAGTTTGAGACCAGCCTGGCCAACATGGTGCAACCCCATCTCTACTAAAAATATAAAAATTAGCTGGGGTGTGGTGGTGGGCACCTGTAATCCCAGCTACTATGGAGGCTGAGACAGGAGAATCGCTTGAACTGGGAGGTGAAGGTTGCAGTGAGCTGAGATTGCACCATTGCACTCCTGCCTGGGCAGCAAGAGTGAAACTCCATCTCATAAATAAATAAATAAATAAATAAATACACCTGGCATGGTGGCACATGCCTATAATCCCAGCTATTCCGGAGGCTGAGGCAGGAGAATTGCTTGAACCCAGGAGGCAAAGCTTGCAGTAATATCGCACGTCTGCACTCCAGCCTGGGAGGCAGAGGGAGACTCCATCTCAAATAAATAAACAAAAGTAAATAATTTAATAGGCGTCTTTTTATGGACTTTCTGGTCTGTTCTACTAGATCTGTCTTTCCTTGTGCCAACCCAATGTTTTAATTATTTTAACTTTCTACTGAATGATTTTAATATATGGTAATAGAGGTTCGTGTCATTCTTGGTAATAGTGTTTGAATTTGTATTGGAATTTCATGACATTTATAACCATATTATGCTACCAAGACTTCCCACTGACGACCTGAGCTCTCTGTTCATTTAGGATAGGATGATTTTCATATTTCTTGGGAGTACTGAACTTCTCTTTATGTAGGTTATACACATTTATGGCATTTATCCTTCAAAATTTAATGTTCTATATTACAGTTGTATATGTTTTTCTGTTAAAATTTCTGATTATGGTAATATATGGTAAGACTTTTAAATAGATATGCTTTGTTTCATAAACAAATATGTTGAACTTCACTACTGGGGTCAGTTGGGAGGCAACATAATGTCTTGGCTAAAAGTGCAGGCTTTCAAGTCGGGCAGCCGGGCTCTGATCCTGTACCCACCACTTATTATTTACTTTCTGCCTCAGTTTCCCCATCTGTAAGAAATAGGATGAGAGTTAATGAAATAATGCAAGCATTGTGCTAGTCACTCCTGACAGGGAGTGAGCCCTAGTCCCTTGGGTATACCAAGTGAAAAACAGTCACCTTTGATGATTATATTATTCACGGATATTATTCCATTTTCCATGCTTCTCTCTTTCTGACTTGCTCATACTGAAACTGCTATGAGCGCGGTGGTCTTGTTCCTTCCTGACCTGCCGTAGTGGTGGGATCCATCAGCAAATGGAAGAAGAGGGCTGTGCCGGACGCTGGGCACTGCATGTAAGCCCCCTGGCAGCCTTTTGCATGTCACCCAAAGGGGTAATTGTCCTGCTGGTGGTCTGTAAGATGGGGTAGGGTGATCACTAATAGACATTGTAAATCTTAATATTTATGTATGTATTTTATTATTACCGGTTTTCCATTTGTGATGGTAATATTGTTCTAAAAATAAATTTATTTTTGCTTCTAAATATTGAGATAAAATTCATGCTTTTGAAGTGTACTATTCAGCGGCTTTTAGTATTTTTGCTATATACTATATATGGTTGTGCAGCTGTCGTTACTATCCATTTCCAGAACTTTTGTCATCCCAAACAGAAGCTCTGTACTCATAAAAAAATAACTTCCTACCTGTCTCTTCCCCTAGCCTTTGGTAACCTGTTATACTGGCAAACTTTGTGATGTTTTCCGTCTGTGCGAACCTGCCTGTTCTAGCGGCCTCATTTAAGTGTAATCATACAATATTTGTCTTTTTGGGTCTGTCTTATTTCACTTAGCATGTTTTCAGGGTTCATTCATGTTGTAGCATGTAACTACTGCATCCTTTTTCTGGCTGAATAATATTCCACCGTACAGATAGACTCCATTTTGCTTTTTCACACATCCTTTGGACATTGGGATTATTTCTGGGTTTTGGCTATTATGAACAATGCTGCTATAAACAGTTGTGTACAAGTTTTTTGTGTAAACGTGTAAACATTCTCTTAGTGTATACCTAGGAGTAGAATTACTGTGTCATATGGTAACTCTATATTTTTGAGGAACTGCCAAACTATATTCTCATGTTGATTCACCATTTTACATCCCCCCCAGGAAGTAAGAGGGTTCCAAATTTTATGCATTCTTGCCAACGCTAGTTATTATCTGACTTTTTGGTGATCATTCTGATGAGTGTGAAGTAGCCTCTGGTGTCATTTGGATTTGCATTTCTCTGATGAGTGATGATATCAAACATCTTTGCTGGTGCGGTTGGCCTTGTGTATGTTCCCTCAAGAAGTGTCTGTGCTTAGCCTCCACCCACTTTTTTTTTTTTTTTTTTTTTAAGACAGATTTTCGCTCTTGTTGCCCAGGCTGGAGTGCAATGATGCCCAGGCTGGCATGATCTCAGCTCACTGCAACCTCCGCCTCCCCGGTTCAAGCAATTCTCCTGCCTCTCAGTCTCCCAAGTAGCTGGGATTACAGGCTTGTACTACCACACCCAGCTAATTTTTGTATTTTTAGTAGAGATGGGGTTTCTCCATGTTGGTCAGGCTGGTCTCAAACTCCTGACCTCAGGTGATCCACCCACCTCAGCCTCCCAAAGTGCTGGGATTACAGGCTTGAGCCACTGTGCCCAGCCAGCCCACTTTTTAATTAGACATTTGTCTCGTTATTACTGAATTATGAGAGTTCTTTATATATTCTGGACTCTAGACCCTTCTCAGATATATGGTTTGCAAATATTTTCTTCCATTCTGTAGGTTGTGTTTTCACGTTATCGGAAAAAATGACTGGTTATATTCAGTCAGATATGGCAAAAAGTCTCAAGGTGTTAGAATGATTAAGTATCGGGGTGTCCCCTGTGAGACTACATGTGTTTAGAGGCAGAGGAAAAGGTGCAGTTCAGTTCTTAAACGTGGAATGGATGTAACTCCAGTGTGTCTCTTTGTGTGTAGTGCCATCAGACGCCCCTGCGAGATGTGCTGGATCATGGGAAGGGGTTTCCATTTGTTACTACATTGTTCGGAACTTTTAATTTATGGTGGGTATGGCGGCTCATGCCTGTAATCTCAGCACTGTGGGAGGCTGAGGCAGGAGGATCACTTGAGGCCAAGAGTTCAGCATCAGCCTGGGCATCATAGCAATTCCCTGTCTCTCAAAAAAGAAGTTTTAAAATTTGAAATAATAATAGATAGTGTATTTATTCAGATGTCTTTTCTCGTCTTTTGAGATGAGTATCAGGTTTTTTCCTTTTGTCATCTGATGATGAACTTAATTTTTCCATTTGTACTAATGGACTTAAATCCCTCTGTGATTTCTGAACCAAGCTATTCCTAGGCCTGAGTTTTATTTTGTTGACACAGAAATAAATTAGAAGGCCAAGTGTGGTGGCATGTGCCTGTAGTCCTAGTTACTGAGGTAAGAGGATGCTTGAGTCCAGGAGTTCAAGGCTGCAGCAAGCTTCGATTGCACCACTGTACTCCAGCCTGGTCAACAGTCTAAAACCCTGTCTCAAAAAAAAAAAACTAAGGCAATGATAGTACTTGGCAAATGCTGTGAAGGAGGCAGCGGTGGTCAGGGAAGGTAGCCCTGAAGCAGGACTTTTAAAACAGGGAAGATTGGGAGGCCCAGGCAGGCAGATCACAAGGTCAGGGCTTCAGGACCAGCCTGGCCAACATAGTGAAACCCCATCTTTACTAATAGTACAAAAAAATTAGCTGGGCGTGGTGGTGTGCGCCTATAGTCTCAGCTACTCGGGAGGCTGAGGCAGGAGAATCACTTGAACCCGGGAGGCGGAGGTTGCAGTGAGATTGGGCCACTGTACTCCAGCCTGGGAAGAACAAAACCTTATTTCCTGTTTGTTTGTGGTTTCAGTCCTGATGTATAGTTTGGCCCTAGTTAGAATGGTTGTCTGGGGAAGTGGCCTATGCGGTCTCTGCTGTTTTGGATGTATGGCTCCCTTTCTTCATTGATTAAGGTATGATTCTTTTTATAAATGTTCCATGGCAGTGGGAAGGGATTCTCTGTCACATTCCACATCTGGATCAGTTCCTCCCAGTTTTGTTGGTCAGATCCAGATCTGCCGTGTCCTGCGAAAGGACGAGTGAGTTGCACTCTCACCATCACTCCTGGGGCCTCTCCACCTCCCCTGAGCTGGCTCAGCAGTCCGCTCCGTGTGTTTTGACGCAGGGTGATCCACTAGCGTTCCCAGCGCTAACGCCCCCGTCTGTGGCCTGCCTGCTGCTTGGACTTCACCATGTCTGGGTTGACAGGGCAGACCTAAAGCTGTCCCCGCACGGGCACACACACGCCTCTGTCTTCTTGTTTGCACTGGACTGAAGTATCTATGGAGGTTATTTTCAGCTGCTGAATTTGGAATGATTTTTACATCTTTTCTGCTTTCTGCTCATGTCCATGTGTTTATTTTATACTGTTGTGACTGGTATTTATTATGTGGAGACACAATTACTTGTGTAATTGTGTCTTCTGGGACTTTCCAGGGTGAGAGGTTGTCACTGCTACCTGGGCCCTGTGGACCCACACCAGCATTTTGTGGTTACGAATTGTACAGTCACAGATGTCTTTGGGCAAATCCCGTTCTATACCTGAAGGCAGCTTTTGGTTTGCAACCCCACTGGCCAGTGGGAAGGGCCAGGCACTGTCCTGTGCCCAGATGGTTCTAGGGCTGCTGTTTCCCCTTGGCCCTGTCAACACCACTGCTTTTACTTCTGCTCACTGGCTGAGTGCAGTGGTTCCTGGAAGCCAGCGCCACGTTTCCCCACGTAGCTCACTCTTCCTGCAGCACACACCCGAGGGTCCTATTGCTAACACGCTGAATTAATTCTTTGCTCATCTTACAGAGTGGGTTTTGACTGCCCCCATTTCGGAGGCCTTGTAGGCCAGAGCTTTGTTGCCTCATCGGCAGGTTGGGACTTAGATGGCCGTGACCGTTTCCTCTCTGCTGCTGCAGTAAGTAAGTGCCTGCACCCTGTGTTTGGGGACTGAAGTTGAAGTGGGGCTGTGAGGGGAGATGGACATGTGAGGAGGGACGCGGCATGAGTGAAGTGGGGGAGGGGTTGAAGGCAGTTGGCCCAGCAGGTTCCCCACCCTTTTTGAGAAGTCTGAGGCCTGCAGGCCTGGCTCAGAGCCCAGCTGGTAGTCCCTAGACTGTGTGTGTGTGTGAGAAGTGGGGGAGACTGTAAGTGGGGGAGACCTCTCTGTGTGTGTGTGTGTGTGTGTGAGAGAGAAGTGGGGGAGACTGTGTGTGTGTGAAGTGGGGGAGACCTTGTGTGTGTGTGTATAAAGTGGGGGAGACCTTTGTGTGTGTGTGTGTGTGTGTGTGTGTGTGTGTGTAGTGGGGGAGACCTTTGTGTATACGTGTGTGTGTGTGAAGTGGGGGAGACTGTGTGTGTGTGTGTGTGTGTGTGTGTGTGTGTGTGTGTGAGAAGTAGGGGGCTGACTCTTCTCAGATTCATCAGGATGAGTACAAGGCACCCAGCTCTCAGCCTGGCCTGACCTGCTGTGTGTCCTGAGCAGGCTATAGCCCTCTCTGAGCCCCTGCTTCTCATGTGGACCCTGCTGGGGAGGGCTTCTGAGCTCCTCAGCGCTGGCAGCAGGGACTCCAGGGGCCTTCCCTCTATGGCAGCCAGGACAGGACTCTCAGACGAGGACAGAGAGCTCATGGGGGGCTCCCATGGACCCACTGTGGGGCCAGGGGAGGCAGAGCCTAGGCCAGGAGCAGTGGTGCTGTGGGCGGCGGATCCTGAGGGTGGCCTGACTGCGGCTGAGGGTCCAGGTGGGCTTCGTGTACCTCTGGGTCCTGGGACCCTGGTGACTTGGACCCGTCCTCTCCAGAACTTGGACTCCAGATTAGAGTCAGTGACAGGAGAGAGGCTGGTGGGCACTGCGCTTCCAACTTCGTTTCCAGCCATGACAGTTCCTAGGAAGGAACCCACAGCTGACCATGGCTGAGAGATCAAAGGACGGAAGGCGAGGTAGGCGGGCGTCTGCGTGACCTCAGGTGCTCAGGGCCCAGCAGACCCAGAGAACCATTTGCACTAGGCCAGGGTGCTGGAAGTGTCCCCAGGTCTTAGATTTCCTGTTCTGATGAAAAGGCTTTTGCCTTTAATTATAAAAGTGATTTTCATAGAGTCAAAAATTCAAGCTGTGGGTATAAAATGAAAGTAAAATTCCTGTCCCCTCACCTATCCTGCCCTGCTACACAGAGATTGTCCTCTCAAGTTTCCTAGACATTTTCTGGAAATTTCCATGCACACAGAGATGCTTGCGACTGCGTACACTCTCCCAGAACGTGCAGAACCGTGCCTCGTGTTCGGTTTGCTGGTCTGACTTGATGCTCCTCAGCGAGGATACGCATGTGGCACACGTGGCGGTGCCGCTGGGGGACACTGTCCCAGGTGGTGGTGCCTTTGCAAGGGGAGTGAGGAAGGCAGGAGGTGGGCCTGGGAGGGAGGGAGGCACGGAGCCGCCGCAGGTGTTTCTTTTACTGAGTGTGCCCATGGCCACACTCAGGTTTTGCTTTTCACCTTTCAATCTGTGAAACAGTGAGCAGGAAAAAGCAAAAGGCGCTGGTGGTGGCACGTCCAGCACTGCTGGGCCGGGGTTCGAGTCCCTGCAGTGTCGCTGCTTCCTTCCGGCTCCCTGCTCCAGGCCTCTCCTCCCACCCCAGCAGGGATGTCTTGTCTCCTAGAGGGTGGCATTGGGTTGGAGCACCCAGGCCTCTCCCAGAAGCCCTCCTGCCCCGCTATCCCCTCCCGCATCTCCTGGGGCCCTGGGAATACAGCAGGGGACCGGGGGCCACAGGCAGCTGGTAATTTAGCCCCTCAGCCACTCCTGCGGGAGGAGGAGGGGGACACCAGGCACAGCTTGGGGGCTCTCCACCCAAGGCTGTGGGGCCTACCTGGAGTGGCCCTGCCCCTCAGGCACACTCCCCACTGCCCTCTTCCTTCCAGGGCTCCCAGGATCAACTCACCGACTCCCTCCTCTCCACATCTGAGGACCAGGGTGGCTCTTCCAGGGAGGGCTGGGGGGATGGGGTCTAAGGGGAGAGGCCAGAAATCCTGAAGCCTGGGCTGGAGATGGGGGGAGGGAAGATAGGGCCAAATGAACAGGCCCTTGTGCAGGAAGGCAAAAGGCTGGGACCACAAGGGGCCGGGTGGGACAGGGGAGTCAGCCTGTGCTCTCCAGGTGCCTGGACCCCAGAGATCCGCTGGCTCAGCACCAGCAGAGACAGCAGCTTCCATCCTGATCAGGCGATTTCCTCCTCCCTCAGTCTCTGCCCCCTCCCATCCCCAAGAGGGAGGCCAGGGGCTCACAGTCAGTTTCACCAGCCATGATACTGATGCTGTCTGCAGCTTGGAACAGCCTGCCTGGCCCCAAGGCTCCCCAGGGAGCCCCTGCCAGTCACTATAATAATCTCCTTTAACAAGTTGGGCCCCATAAGGACAGCCCAAAGCAGGAGAGAGGTGTGCAGAGCTGGCCTTGGGAGGCCGGCCATATCTCCTGACCCCACAGAGCCCACTCACAACAGCACGCCCCAGTGGGTCTTCCCAGCCCAAACTCAAGTCGCAGGATGGCATGGATCCTCTAGGGAGAGCTGGGCTCCCATGGGGTGGAGGGAGCCCCAAACCTCAACAAGGCTGCAGGAATGCACTGTGCAGGGCCAGGGAGGGGAGCCAGGAGACAGAGGGTCGGGAGGCCAGTCAGCTTTGCTGGAGAGGACCCTTCATGGGGAGCCCTGGCTTGGGCCTCCTGGTCAAGGGTGGGGCCTGTTTGCAGCAGTCTGCAGCCCCTTAGCCCCTGGCAAATTCTGGTGCCAGAAAATCCCCTCTGGAGCTAGTGTCCCTCTCATTGAGGGGGTGACAGGAGGCAGTGTGAAGATGAGGTTGTGGCAGGCCATGCCTGGGTGGTGAGGCCAAGCCTCCCCTGCAGCTGCAAGAGCAGGTGGGAGGAGCGGCAGGAGCTGCTGTCCTTGGATGTGATCAGCCTGCCGCTGGGAACCAACCGGCTTAGACTCACGTAGGAGCCAAGGCACAGAGCCCAGGACCGAAGACAGACAGGAGCCACCCCACGGCCAAAGAGCATAGACCTCTGAGTGCCACCTAGCCTGTGTGAGACTCCATCTAAAATGGAGTTCGGGCCAGGCGCAATGGCTGACGCCTATAATCCCAGAACTTTGGGAGGCCAGGAGTTCGAGACTAGCCTGGCCAACATGGAGAAATCTCGTCTCTACTAAAAATTCAAAAATTAGGCAGGCGTTGATGGCAGAAGGTCTTGATATGTGTGTGATGGAGTGTATGTTGTTTGCTAAGAGACGATGGCAAGGAACACTGAGCCATCCCCAGGCAGGAAACTTCTAGAATAGTAGATGATACGTACCAGTCATGCACTAGTTAAACCAGTTCCCAAAACACGGGATATGCGACTTTGTCCCCACTGCTGACTCACAAAGAGTGCTTTCTAGCTTCTTTCTATCTTAGTGGTGAACAGGCACTATCTGCTTGTTTAGTCTGTCTTTATTCTATGAAGAAACACTGAGCACCTGCTTATTAAAAATAATCACTTGTGCCAGGCGCGGTGGCTCACGCCTGTAATCCCAACATTCTGGGAAGCCAAGGCAGGCGGATCATGAGGTCAAGAGATCAAGACCATCCTGGCCAACATGGTGAAACCCCTTCTCTACCAAAATACAAAAATTAGCTGGGCATGGTGGCATGCGCCTATAGTCCAGCTACTTGGGAGGCTGAGGCAAGAGAATTGATTGAACCCAGGAGGCGGAGGTTGCAGTGAGCCGAGATTGTGCCATTGCACTCCAGCCTGGCGCCTGGCAACAGAGCAAGACTCTGTCTCAAAAAATAATAATAATAATCACTTGTTCATAAAGAATATACACGTGGTCAGAGTCTGCTCTGGGCTTTCAGCTGGGAGATGCTGTCAGCCCCCTGGCGTCTCACTCTGATCTCACTTTTGCACTCTATCTTTGTGTCTGTTTCTTTCTTTTCTTTTTTTTTTTTTTTTTTTT
>PVKV010018018.1:0-45978 GCA_004027835.1 Alouatta palliata | reverse complement strand
AAGCCTAAACCAGGAAGAAGTCGAAACCCTGAATAGACCAATAACAAGGTCTGAAGTTGAGGCAGCAATTAAGAGCCTACCACCCAAAAAAAGCCCAGGTCCAGATGGGTTCACAGCTGAATTCTACCAGACATACAAAGAGGAGCTGGTACCATTCCTTCTGAAACTATTCCAAACAATCCAGAAAGAGGGAATCCCTTCCCAAATCATTTTATGAGACCAACATCATCCTGATACCAAAACCCGGCAGAGACTCAGCAAGAAAAGAAAACTTCAGGCCAATATCCATGATGAACATAGATGCAAAAATCTTCAATAAAATACTGGCAAACCGATTGCAACAGCACATCAAAAAGCTTATCCACCTTTATCAAGTAGGCTTCATCCCGGGGATGTAAGGCTGGTTTAACATATGCAAATCTATAAACATAATCCACCACATAAACAGAACCAAAGACAAAAACCACATGATAATCTCAATTGATGCAGAGAAGGCCTTTGACAAAATTCAACAGCCCTTTATACTAAAAACCCTCAGTAAAGTAGGTATTGACGGAACGTATCTCAAAATGATAAAAGCTATTTATGACAAACCAACAGCCAATATCATACTGAATGGGCAAAAACTAGAAGCATTCCGTTTGAAATCAGGCACCAGACAAGGATGTCTTCTCTCACAATTCCTATTCAATATAGTACTGGAAGTAATAGCCAGAGCAATCAGGCAAGAAAAAGAAAGAAAGGGTATTCAAATAGGAAAGGAGGAAGTCAAATTGTTTCTATTTGCAGACGACATGATTGTATATCTAGAAGACCCCATCGTCTCAGCCCAAAATCTCCTGAAACAGATAAGCACCTACAGCAAAGTCTCAGGATACAAAATCAATGTGCAAAAATCACAAGCATTACTATACACCAATAACAGACTTAAAGACAGCCAAATCAAGAACCAATTGCCATTCACAATTGCTACAAAGAGAATCAAATACCTAGGAATACAACTAACAAGGAACGTAAAGGACCTCTTCAAGGAGAACTACAAACCGCTGCTCAATGAAATAAGAGAGGACACAAACAGATGAAGAAACATTCCATGTTCATGGCAAGGAAGAATCAATATTGTGAAAATGGCCATACCGCCCAAAGTAATTTACAGATTCAACGCTATCCCTATCAAGCTACCAATGATCTTCTTCACAGAACTGGAAAAAACCACCTTAAACTTCATATGGAACCAAAAGAGAGCCTGCATAGCCAAGTCAATTCTAAGCAAAAAGAACATAGCTGGCGGCATCACACTACCAGACTTCAAACTATACTACAAGGCTACAGTAATCAAAACAGCATAGTACTGGTACCAGAACAGAGATATAGACCAATGGAACAGAACAGAGGCCTCCAAGGCAACACAACACATCTACAACCCTCCGATCTTTGACAAAGCTGACAAAAACAAGCAATGGGGAAAGGATACCCTGTTTAATAAATGGTGTTGGGAAAACTGGCTAGCCATGTGCAGAAAGCAGAAACTGGACCCCTTTCTGACACCTTACACTAAAATTAACTCCAGATGGATTAAAGACTAAAACATAAGACCTAACACCGTAAGAACCCTAGAAGAAAATCTAGGCAAAACCATTCAGGACATAGGTGTAGGCAAGGACTTCATGGCCAAAACACCAAAAGCATTGGCAACAAAAGCCAAAATAGACAAATGGGACCTAATCAAACTCCACAGCTTCTGCACAGCAAAAGAAACAGTCATTAGCGTGAATTGGCAACCAACAGAATGGGAAAAAAGTTTTGCAGTCTACCCATCTGACAAAGGGCTGATATCCAGAATAGACAAAGGGCTGATATCTAGAATCTACAAAGAACTGAAACAGATTTACAAGAAAAAAACAAAGAAGCCCATTCAAAAGTGGGTGTAGGATATGAACAGACACTTTACAAAAGAAGACATACATGACGCCAACAAGCATATGAAAAAATGCTCATCATCACTGGTCATTAGAGAAATGCAAATCAAAACTACATTGAGATACCACCTCACGCCAGTTAGAATGGCGATCATTAAAAAATCTGGAGACAACAGATGCTGGAGAGGATGTGGAGAAATAGGAACGCTTTTACACTGTTGGTGGGAGTGTAAATTAGTCCAACCATTGTGGAAGACAGTGTGGCGATTCCTCAAGGACCTACAAATAGAAATTCCATTTGACCCAGCAATCCCATTACTGAGTATATATCCAAAGGACTATAAATCATTCTACTATAAGGACACATGCACACGAATGTTCATTGCAGCACAGTTTACAATAGCCAAGACCTGGAGCTAACCTAAATGCCCATCAATGATAGAGTGGAGAGGGAAAATGTGGCACATATACACCATGGAATATTATGCAGCCATAAAAAACGATGAGTTCGCATCCTTTGTAGGGACATGGATGAACCTGGAAACCATCATTCTCAGCAAACTGACACAAGAACAGAAAATCAAACACCGCATATTCTCACTCATAGGCGGGTGTTGAACAATGCGAACACATGGACACAGGGAGGGGAGCATCTCTCACTGGGGTCTGTTGGGGGGAAAAAGGGGAGGGACAGCGGGGAGTGGGGAGTTCGGAAGGGATAGCATGGGGAGAAATGCTAGATATAGGTGATGGGGAGGAAGGCAGCAAATCACCCTGCCATGTGTGTACCTATGCAACAATCTTGCATGTTCTTCACATGTACCCCGAAACCTAAAATGCAATAAAAAATATATTAAAAAACATATATATTAAAAAAAAAAAGGAAAGTGAACATCCAGAGAGAAGGAACGATGGAGAGAAAGAATGATTGGTTTTTATTTTTTTGTAATTATTTATTTACTGTTTCAAATGCTTCCTCAGTCTGGCTATCCTTGAGCTCTATTTGTTACCTAACCTCTTCCTAATAGAATCTTTTTCCCTTTCTTAAGCCAGAATAAATTGCTTTCTTTTACCATTAGGAGAACTGAGGGTAAGCCATTACTACCAAAGTGAAGAAACTCCAATACAATACTTTAGGAGCAATAAATTCCCCTCTTCATGTCACACCTTGTTTCTCTCACAAAAATTACATCAGTATTTTCTTCTTCTCTCATGGCCCAAGGCTAACGTATTGTGCCCTTTGAGTTCCTTTGCCATTTATTTTGCATGTTCCCGTTTTGAATTACGCTTGTCCCACGTTCAGGTCATTTTTCTTTTTCTGTCACTTATTCCTCTGAGCCCTCTTCTCTCTTTGTCTCTGTTTATGTTTCTGGCCGTCTCTTAGACCCAGATGTTTAAGATTATTTTGGACTTAGATATCCACCTACAATAGGCTTGCTGCTCTCCTTGGCTTTGACCTTTCTCTACATTAATTCTTCTGCATCTTTTCTCCCTTATTCCATTATTCCTGAAGGTTTTTGACAAAGCTGCATGTATTGATAAGACTGCAAGTATTTTTTGTCTTCTTTCTTGTGTAAGAACAATTTTTTTCTATACTGTTTTTCTCATGATGGCTCTTATTTATCTCCAGATTCTTCCTCTTTTCCTTATAAATTATAAAGTTTTCTTCTTTGGAAATAAACTTTCTTCTTTATATTCCTCTAACTGTTCCTGGAATCTTATCTTACTGCCTTCTTATTAGCCAGTGTGTCCTCTCTTCATACATTTGGGCTGAGAGAATAAGATCCTGACTCATTCTGATGCTCTGGCCAGCCTTCCTTAACTATGGCCAGTTCTTGAAAAATTTGTATGAGTGTGAGTTTGTAGACATAGAGATTAAAAAGGAAAAGAATATGTTAGTCTGGGTTTTCCAAAGAAACAGAAACAATAGGAGATATTTTATACGTATATTTTTATATATTTACATATTAATTTTTATGTAACTATGAAAAAGACAGTTGCACACATGTTTATAGCAGCACAATTGGCAACTGCACAAATATGGACCCAGCCTAAATGCCCATCAACCAACAACTGGATAAAGAAAATGTATACACCATGGAACACTACTCAGCCATAAAAAGGAATGAAATAATGGTATTCACAGCAACCTGGATGGAGTTGAGACCATTATTCTACATGAAGTAACTCAGGAATGAAATCGTTACATGTTCTCACTAATAAGTAGGAGCTAAGCTATGAGGATGCAAAGGCATAAGAATGATATAATGGACTCTGGGGACTCAGAGGTAAGGATGGGAGGCGGATGAAGAATAGAAGACTACACATTGGGCATGGTGTACACTGCTTGGGTGATGGGTGCATCAAAATCTCAGAAACTATTGCTAAAGAACTTAACCATGTAACCAAAACCACCTGTTCCCCCACAAAAAATAAAATAATTTAAAAAAGATTTTATATAACTATATATATGTAAATAAATAAGTCTTTATTATACGTATGTGTACAGAGAAAGAAGAGAGAGAAAGAGAGATTATTATACAGAATTATATAAAATTTGTTCACATAATTTTGGTATCTGTGAAGGCCAAGAGCTTCAGTCAGTAAGCTAGAAACCCAGAAGAGCTGATGGTATAATTCTGTCTATATCCAAAGGTCTGAGAACTACAAAAGCAAATGGTGTAAGTTTCAGTTCAAGTCCAAGTTCAAAAGCAGGAGAAGAACAATGTCTTCAAGGCAAGTTTAATTCTCTCTCTCAGCCCATTTGGTCTATTCACACCATCAGTGGATTGGAAGAGACTCATCACATTAGGGAGAGCATCTGCTTTATTCAGTCTACTAACTCCAGTGTCAGTCTCATCCAGAAACTCCCTCAAAGACACACAAAGAATAATGCTTAACCAATTATCTTGATACTCTGTGGTCCAGTCAAATTAGCCATCATTATTTCAACTGCTCATCCACATCTTGTAGACACTCAATTCTTGGTGAATGCCTCTGGGCTCACTTTCCTTTGGTCTCAGAAATATGAATTCAACAATAAGAATTGTTCTCAGTGAATTCCTTACTTCCCTCACACATGTTTTTCATGGCTATTCTTTCTCTTTGCTCTTTAATTTAATCCAGAAAAGGAAGGGTTTGCACAAAAACTGCCCACATATTCCACATATTGCATTTGCAAATAGTGAGACCTACAGAGCTTTGGGGAACAAGGATTTTGCATACCCCATCAATGCAATCAGCTAAATCATATAGTAGGTTCTATTTTTCATACATATATCCAATCACTCCACCTGCAGGATTTTTTCACTGGCCACCTTTCTTCCACTAAATGGCTCAATTACCTGTCTCCCCTTCCCCCTTATTCTATATCTCCCTTCTGTCCTGAAGGCCCAAACCTATTTGTTTCATATGGGCAGCAGTTTAGCCTATTCTTTGCTGCAATGCAGCCTTCCAAATTGTAAATTTAGAAGTTCCCTTTTTCTTTTTCTTTTTTTTTGAGATGGAGTTTCGCTCTTGTTGCCCAGGCTGGAGTGCAATGGTGCGATCTCGGCTCACCGCAACCTCCGCCTCCTGGGTTCAAGCAATTCTCCTGCCTCAGCCTCCCGAGTAGCTGGGACTACAGGCACGTGCCACCATGCCCAGCTAATTTTTGTATTTTTAGTAGAGACGGGGTTTCACCATGTTGACCAGGATGGTCTCAATCTCTTGACCTCATGATCCACCCGCCTCAGCCTCCCAAAGTGCTGGGATTACAGGCGTGAGCCACCACGCCCGGCCAGTTCCCTTTTTCTAACCAAAGACAATTCCTTTCTACAGAGCTATTAAAATGATAAATTTTTCACTTCATTTTGTCTATTCATGTAAGTAATAATTTATTAAACTTAAATATACACCTACTTGGCATTCGCTGAACATGGAGATGCAAACAATGGGCAAAAGATGTGCCGTAACAGTGTTTTAAGTGATGCTATTAGCATGTTGTGCTATGATTTAGTATTTATTGTATTAAGAGAGAAAATTTAGAAAAAGAAAGAAATGCACTGTATCATGGGTTTAGAAATTCTGGGCTAAATAAGGGCTGAAAAATAAAATATAAATGATAAAAAATAAATTGTACATTTGTTGAAGTTATTGTTTTAAAAATACAAAACATGCTTCCTATTCCTGAGGGAATTTATAGGCCAGAGGGGGAGATGTACAAGGAAGGAGGAAACTCCAGCACAGCATGACACAATAGAGGTAACCGTGGGATGGCAGGATTTAGCGTGGATGGACAGTGGTCATTACTAAAATGGTGCCACGTAAGTTGAGTCTCAGAGGGAGAGAGGACTCATGCAGATAACAAAGCTCTTGTGTATTCTTGTGTACTTCAGAGTGGAGGTGGGCCATGATGTTGAGGGAGGATTCAACATCTCCACAAGGATATCTCTCTGATAGAACTCAACACATCTAAATTAATCTCATTTTTTCCCTCCAGTTTTGCTTTTCCCCTGACATTATCAGTACATGACACCAGTGCTTACCTGTGCAAGCCAAAACCTGGGCATCCTCTTTGTGTCTCCTCTCCCTCAACAGCATAGGGAGTCAATTTGTTACCAATTCTGGCCATTCTGAACAACTTTCAGATCTAAGTATGCCATACCTCCTTTGACCTCTAAATATTTGTAACTATTTCCTTTCTCTGGGGCACAGTTCCTCTCCCATACATCACCCACATCTACCTGGGTTACTCAATTTTAAAGCCTCAGATTAGACATCACTTGTACCAGAAAGGCTCACATGACCACCTATATCCAAATTAGATGCTCTTCCTGCAGGCTGCCCAACGTATGCCAGCAAAGCACTTGTGACACGCTACTGTAATTGCCTGATAGTGCTTCTGTCTCCTTCAATAGTTTACAGGCACTATAAAGGAAGAGACTATTGTCTGTTTTAACTATAACTGCCTATACAGTGACTGGCATAGTGGTTGCCACAAAGTAGGTATTCCATAGATATTTGTGAAATGAATGACTGAAAGCATGATTGAAATTTCACAGGTAGAAAGTTCTGGGGATGGTAAAAGACATAATGTGGACATAGGTCTGTGCAGCAAAATGGAAATGGAGGTAAAAGTCACCAGAATTGGGAATGACAGTTGTCTACCTTGCACGTGTCTGGAGATAATTGAAGTTGTCCGGGGTGGTGGTAGTCACTCATGAAGTGAATAGAAGGATCATGAGCCACAAACCAAAGTCTTCAGTGAACATGATGAATGATATGGTTTGACTGTGACCCCACACAAATCTCAGCTTGAATTGTAATTCCCACAATTTCTGCATGTCGTGGGAGGAACCCAGCAGGAGGTGATTGAATTATAGGGGCATGTCTTTCCTGTGCTGTTCTTGTGAGAGTGAATAAGTCTCATGAGATCTGATGGTTTTAAAAATGGGCATTTCCCTGTATAAACTCTCTTCTCCAGTCTGCCGCTATATGAGATGCGCCTTTTCTGCCATGATTGTGAGGCCTCCCCAGTCATGTGGAACTGTAAGTCCAATAAATCTCTTTCTTTTGTAAATTACCCAGTCTCGGGTACGTCTTTATCAGCAGCTTGAAAACGCGCTAATACAATGAAGGACCAGGCAGTCAACAGATCACCAATGAGAAAGAGTAAATGGCTCAACAGTCAGATCTGCTAGTGTCAAAGAGCAAGCGATTTTCTGCAAACATAACTTTTTACACCAGAAACATTTCCTCTGTCCCTACAGAGCTCTCAGGTTGTCTTCAAGACCTGTCTCTAGTGCATATTTACTGTCCTTAATATCAGCTTTAATCTTGGACCCCTAAGTGGAAACCATCACATGAATATTTCTCATTGTTTCCTTTCAGTTTTTCATTTCCAAGTTTAGCTTTCCAGCCAGCCAACCCTTTTACTGAGACTGCCAGTTCAACATCACGCCTTTGAAAACAGTCACAATGCCTCCTATAGCGATTGTTTTGCTCCCCGGAGAGAAAAAAAACATGTTTTTAACCTTAGCTTTCAAAGTATGGTCTCTCATTGGTTCATTCTTTTTCTTTTAATACTCTCTTCAAAATCCAATTTTTCTTATGCTCTGTGGCTCACATTCAATGACTTATTTTCAACGATTTGAATTGAATCAAACAGGTCTCTTGAGTCAATCCCAGTGGAATCAAAAATCGACATTACCACCATGTAATGTCTTGCCGGGAAGTATTTTGTATTCCTTTTTATTTAGATCATTATAGCAAATTTTTATATAATGGTGCCCTTCTCCTATCCTTCTCTGCCAAAAGTTTCTTTTTCTTTTTCTGCTCGTTCTCATCACTGGTAAAGAAGGTATGGCAGAGACACCAGCAATTTTTCTTTGTTCCCATTTTTTCTCATATTCACCTTTACTTTTTTCATACTGCTCCATTTCTAATTCTTCAGCTATTTCTCGCTTGTCACATTTTAAAAAATTCTGTTTGTGTTTGGGAGCTGACACAGAGCCTCTTGAGACACCATCTCACTCTGAATGGGACATGGACTTATTCTGAAGGACTCAGAGTGCAGCACTGAGATCCCGACCCATAGTAAGGGCTCTCCCCACCTTGCCTTTCCCCACCAGGGTCTATGCTCCCTGTCTTCATCATCCTCTGTTCTCCCAGTTCTTGTTCTTCCCTGAGGTCTACAACAATGTCCTCAACACTTACACACTCTGCTGAAGAAGATACATTCCCACCAGAAGACAGCAATTTGCTTTAGATAACTGAATTTGATCAGCACTTGAAGGAAAGGACCTTTTGAAGATGAACTCACATGAAGCTGTTTTCACTAATTTGAGGCCTCCTAGTGACAATAATAAGTAAAATGGCACCATTTAAATTGGTAACATAGATGAATAGTACGTGAATATTGTAAATCCTTGATAGAAAAGTGGTCTTCATATTTGAAAAGGTTATCTTTTTTGACCTAGAAGGCATCTTCAGTAGAAGCGTGACATAGAAGAAGGAAACTAAGTTAGCTCTTGTAACCAACAGGTGACAGATGTTACAGACAGATCACATTTACATCTGAGTACAATTTCTCCTCTTAAAATCAAACAGGATCAGTGGTAATATAAATCTTGGCCTGTTGCCTGCGTTTTCCTGTGGGGATTGCAGAAAGGCTTAAGTTAAAATGAAAATACAGAAATCTTAGGTTTTCTTTTTGCTGATGGTTTTCCCTTCAGTACCGTGACACTGTGATGTCTGGCTTCCTAGATCATCAAGATACATGTCTGTGAAGAGACCGTATCCCCTTTTTCGACCATATCTCCCTCTTGGGAGCTCTTTTACAGGAAACACTGGACTAGAGCCCCAGGCTTCTGCTTGCTGCTGGCTCTGATGCTTCTTTCTGATATGAGAAACTGGCAGAGGGACAGTTCAGAAGGGCAACTCATCCAGTTCAAAATCAATTCCTGTAGAACAGACAGCAAACCTGTGCCCACTACTGACTCCAGGGTAGAGATGTGGGCATCTGGAGGCTGCTTGTCTTCCCACAGTAGGAAGTTTTCTTTATCCGTGCTTTTTACAATTCATTAGGTAGGTAGAGAAACTACTGTTATGTACTATTTTAAGAACGATAGAAACAAAACATGATTATGTGTCTGACCAGAGGCCAGAAAACACATACAAGATGCAGCTGAGCCCAGGTCCGGGATATTCTGACAGCCAGCCTGGCTTCTTGCTGTTGGTGTAAGCCACCTCTCTCCCAAGGCCTCATGTTGGTCAGAAGTCATATTATTCTATACAAAAAGAAGAAGTTACATTTAAAAAATTCTAAGCATGTAGTTTGTTCTTCCACCACTGAGCTGATTCCTTTACGTAATTTGCACACACAGAGTCCTGACTTCATTGTGTTTTGCTAGAATCACATTCTGAGGCTTTGTGGTCGATATCATGCAATGCCACTTTGCCATTTTGTGCTCTGCCAATTTTTTGGAACAAGCTTAATTATGCAAATGCATCTGATAATAGATCATTCATTTTAGTCATGCACAATTATTTATTTTTTATGCATAGCTCCAATGACTTGGACAGAGCTTAGTAACAGCTCATCTCATATCTGTCAAGGAGATGTAAGAGAGGACAGAATTATGATGTAGGTCAACTGCTCTGATGAGCATCAAGCTGCTTCAGGGAAAGTTATATTTGAGGCAAAGCCAACTATTCCTAAGGAAAATGCCAGCTGTTGCTGCCAATGTTGTTCTTAGACTGAAAGGCCATTTCATGGGGCTAGAGGAGCAACGACACTTAAAGGCAGATATAATGTTACTTAAATTTATGGTTGGAGGTGGATGGAACTTCCACTGTTTAGTTAGTTCTGCTGACTCCTAAACTGTAATATTTTCTCGTTTGTGCCACTTATAAATTTAGAAATAATAAAAAGGGACCTGGAAGGAAATGCAGTAGAGACAAGTGGAAAGAGATATCCTAGAGTGTTTTGCCCTTCTCAGAAGAAAGGTGACACTAATGCTATTAAACAGAAATAGAAAGACTGGCTCTCTTTAACTCCTTCCGTTTTTCTACATGTGCCATGATCTTATTGTCTCTGGGCCTTTCATATTCTAACTGCACTTCACTCTGGACTCATCCTAGAGTTATCAGTTTAAATATTATTTCTCCCAAGAAGACTTCCCTGATCACTTCCCCTCTAATCTTACCCCTTTAATAGGTTAGGTATCCCTATTATGTCCTCTCATAGAATCAGATACATGACTTGTCCTATCTCTTATTTCACTTTGTGGGATTACGTAATTCATTACTTCCTATTTATGAAGGTGGAGACCATGTCTATTTGCTTATTGATACTCAGCTAATAGTGAACTGAATCCATGGACTGGTAGTACTTAATAAATATTTGCTAAACAAAAGAATAATTAAATGAATAAATAAAAGGTTGGAAATTGTGATAGGGGCTCAGGCTTTGGTTTCTCCCTTAATGTCCCATTGAAACCCTAAAGGACTCACCTAATGAGGCAGCAATACCTATTTCTCTCTAATTGTCGAACACAACAATATAATTTCTAGTGTATAGTGTTAATTTGAATGATGATTTTGTGAGTACAGTGGCCAAGGTTGGTGATAGTATTTGTCTGCCTTTGCCTTAATCTTTCCTCTGCTTTTCTTACACTGTTCCTCCTGTCCTCTACTTCCTCATATCCACCAGAGAGATGGGAAGAGGATGTAGGCCTAGCCAATAATAATGACTCTTCCCCAGAATCAATTTTAGAAGAAAGCACTGTCTTTTCTTATGATGTTACCAAGCTAGGGGATTTGGATCTGGGGCCACTGATGGCCATCTGCAAGAGTCTACAGATAAAGCCAACCAGCTCAAGTAGAAAGAGTTCTAAAGTCCTGATTCTTATACCGCTTTCATTGCTGTCATGGTCTTTTCCAGTATGCATTCCAGTTAGGAAGCCACTAAAATATTTTTTCCTAATGTCAATGTGAGTTTGATGACTATTTCTTGCAACTGAATAAGATCTGGCTAATGCAGTAATTAAAGTGCATTTACCTCTAGGGAGATAGGGAGCATTGGCTGAAGTCAAGAGGAAAGACAGCCACATTCTTAGATTCCATGTTTAAGTGAGTTCTGACTTTTAAACCTTGAAGAGTCCTGATAAATATAGACATTGATATCCAAGGCCAGATTTAAGGATCGTGTTTTGATAACATTTCTGATGTTGGTGACTAAGTAGTGGAGGGTACAAGAATTGAACAGATCAGCACCCAACTGAGATTTTAAGGAAATTATATAGACAGAAACACCCCAAGCCTGGCAAAGGATGTCCCATAATTATTCAAATCCTTAAGGCCCTTACGACAGCTATACTTGTACCAACAGAAGTAGATAAAGCATTGTAACACAGAGAAATCATAATTCTGCCTGAGGCTTATCCAAGAAGGCCAATGGTTGTGGTCAGGTAGCCAGGGACAGGCAGAGAAGCTCATTAAGGGCTTGTGCTCTGACCAGGGAGATAAGTCCCTGATACTCTGGTTCAACAATATGCTGTACATGCTGTGGACCAGAGGTGGCTGACATTGCTTCTTTTTTCTGTGTTTTCCAAATGGGAGTTTCTATTGTAGACACTGTATACTTCTCCATAATTTTATATTGGTCATATAGGGCTGGTTAAATTTATTATTTGACAAAACTGCGAGAAGAAAGTTAGATACAGCAAATAATGTGATTTGTGTTGTCTCTTTGGAAAGGGTAGATGTGTTTTCTGTTGTAAATGGGATACTGGCATTTTGGTAGGTGTGTAATTTTTAATTCAATGTCAGGAGGGAAGGGTACCTTGAGTATGCTGGGAAGTCAAGGGGCAGAATGTAGTAAACTGTGGTAGATATTGTGTTGTCCACAGGGTTTATCCATCCTCTTCCACGGCAACATGCTCCTTCCTCTCAGTTCCTTCATTTCCCGTCTCCTCCCACCACCACTATCCCAACCATAGGGATGACCTTATAACCCATGCCTGACCAAAATTATTTCCTGGGGTTGAGAAAACTCTGGAAAAAAAGACACTCTGTTTTCTGCTGGGTTTGCCTAAACAGGAGGATGTGAATCTGCGGTTGTTGAGACTAAAGAGGATGAGAAGCAGAAAAGAAGGTTGTGTTTTCTTGGTTTGGTTTCCCACCTCTGAGGCCCCAAGGCCCTGAACTCTGCAGTTACACATTTATCATGAGGCTACCTTAGTGTCCTATCCACCTTCTTGGGTCAATAAAGTCTGTTTGTCTTAAGGTTATTTGATATGGGTTTTTATCATTTGGAACTAGAGTTGTGAGCTCCTGTCCTTGGAGAGTCCTTCTTTGACCCACTCTAGCTAATTTAGGATCCTTTCCGCCACATTCTATTTTCTCTCTTATTGCCCTGTTTTATATTTTATAGCTCTGCTGCTCTCTAAAATTACCATTCTGTGTTTAATTTTCTATGTGTTTATTGCTCATTTTCGTTGTCCTCACCCTGTTGGCTACTAAAATGCAAGCTCCATGAGGTCAAATATTTTGTCTGTTTCATTTATTAATTTCCCCAAGGTCTAGAACAGAACTGGGTATGGAGCAGGTATGTCTTAATAAACAATTAGTAAGTGAGTCACTTGCTATCATAGGTATAAAGACTAAGAAATGACAAAAAGGAGGGAATCTGCAGAAGGAGATATCATCTGTTTATCCTGGTTCTCCTAGTTTTCCTACTGCTTCACTAACTGATATTACGTGCTTTCCCCTTTTTCCTCCTTCAGTTGCTTTCCTCAATCCTTTGTCTAAAGTAACCCTACTACATGATCTATAATACTACTTTCCATTACCCATCTCTGCTTCTTTGCTGTTACTCTGGTTAAAACCACCAACCTCAGTTCATACCCACCTTCCATAAATACTTATTAACTGGGTGATTTAATTAGTAAAAATACTGCATTTCCTTTTTATTCTTCATCCAATAAACCAAACTCACCACAGAGCCTGAACTCTTTATGACCAGCCTGAATAGTTTTCCCGACCTTCCTGATGGGAGAAGGTGATTAAGAGATCTGTTTTCTTAAATGTGTGTAGTGTTTTATTGTCATTAAAGTATTTTTGATAAATTAGTTGATCTCGGTTGACTTAGATGGCATCCGTTATAAGGTAGTAGGCTGGGATAGGAATTGGTATTAAAAATTCAGAGATGAGAAAACCAAGATACGGAAAAGCTGATGGTTTTTCTGAAAGCACAGAGGTAGTGACAGTTGAGTCTGTACTCTGTACTTTAATCTAGTGTTTTGTTTCTTTGTAACATGCAGTTCTGTAGAGAAGACTGTCTACTGATATGAGAAAAAAAAATCATAGAGATTTGGTAAGTTCCATGATGTCAAGGCCACAAACTCAATTATGACCATATTTTACTAGCTTTCCAAAACAAACTAGGAAATAAATCTTTCTCACTGGTCAAATTTTGGTATTAAGAAACGGAACACTGTAATTTGGATTTTCTTATGATACTATTTCTCAGATCTCAGACACAAAGTATAGAAAGATATCATTTTTTTTAACAATTTGCATTTTTACCAGTTTTAAGAAAAATTCAATACATCATAGGCCCAATGACATTTTGAGAGTTTCAAGTCTGTAATGGCTGTCATGCTATGAATCATTCAAGTAGAGGCCACTGTCCTGAGCAAAGTAAACAGCTCCAAGAAAGACAAACACATTTTTCCTCTACTGGGAGCCAGATACTATGAAGAAGGCTGAGGCTTCTACTGTGTCCGTGGCAGAAGCACATTCTTGGAGGAAGGCCACCAAACGAAGAGCAGGGACTTTTCTTCTCTACTGCACATAAGAAATGAGACTCAGACAGATGTTTTCAGTTCTTTATTGGTTTCAGCTTCTTTATTGGAAAATGAAAGAATTAGACCACACAGGCTAATGGTTTTAATAGTTATTGATTTGGAGTCATCTGACTCCAGTGCTGGAGTTGTTCCTGATTATAGGTACAACGACACCAAGTAAGAATGTTGCAAGACGTGGTGATGCAGGTGCTGAAGGGTGCTCCCAGTTCAACTACCATTGTGAGAGTAGAAGACAGAGTTATTGCTTGGGTGGCAAATACTTTAATTTGCACAACGATGTTTGTATAACTTGGAGTGAATCACTAGGTTCTTATCTACCTGGTGTCTGACTAGAGCCTCACTTTTTTTCATGCAAAGGAAAGCACAGTAACCAGTACTTCAATTGCACTTTTACATACTTTCTTGTCACCATTTCTGGATTCCTATTCTGCCTCCTAACCCCAGGAGAGAAGGAGAAATGGGGATCGATATGGCTTAGATTTGGTCCCTGACCAAACTTCATATATAACTGGGGGAGGGCCCTACTGGGAAATGATTGGATCATGGGGGTGGATCTTCCCCTTGCTATTCTTGTGATCATGAATGGTTTCTCAATAGATGATGGTTTAAAGTGTGGCAGTTTCTCTCTCTCTCTCTCTCTCTCTCCCTCCCTCCCCCCATCATGGTAAGATGTGCTTCCTCTTCACCTTCAGCTATGATTGTAAGTTTCGTGAAGCCTCTCAGTCATGCTTCTGTTAAGCCTGCATAACTGTGAGTCAATTAAACCTCTTTTCTTCATAAATTACCCTGTCTCCAGTAGTTACTTATAGCCATGTGAGAACAAACTAATACAGTGATGTTAGAGAGAATAAAGTGGTTTCATCTGTGGCAGGGGTGTGTGATATGGCAACCACTGGACTAATGGATGGAGTTAGTCTCTAACTGCTGTAGGATTGGATGGTAGTAGAGCATTTTCCTTTACACCCAGGCACTCATGACTTGTCCTTCCGGATATGACTAAAGGGTTGTTTTGCTCAGGCCAAAGTAGCTCCCCAATGGAGGCTTTGTTTATTGATAGATAACTTTTCCTTAGGTTCAAATTTTTCTGGAAATGGTGGTGGGGAGGTTTGAGAGGTATGCAGAAGGAAGCAGTCCCATGGTTTGAAATTCCCACTTTTTAAATCAATAATGTTCAAGTGCTTCAAAAATGTAAATTATTGTATCCGGTGCATACGCTTACATACTGATTATTTTATAACCTAATTAAACCCATTGAATTCAAACAGTCACAGAATTGAAGCCATTGATTCAAAACTACTTGTTTACAATTACTGACCCTACTGGTGTCCTCCTGAAACCATCATCTGGGAAGTATCACAGGGTTTCTTGCCAGAGACATGCCTGCCCTCACAGGGGATATTCCAGGACTTCCCATGACAGGGAGTTTAAGGGGTTCTTAGGGTGCTTTCAGTGGCCCTTGGATTGGATGCAGCAAAGGTTGATAGAATTATGGTTTGTATGTGAGTTGAGGGACAGGGTAGGAGTCGGGGGTGAGAATAGTGAGTTCTAGTGCTATGTATTTTTTAATTGTGGTAAAATATACATAACATAAAATTTATCATTTTAACCATTTTAAGAGCACAATTTGGTGACATTAAATATATTCACAAAATTCTATAACTATCACTTATGTCAGTTCCCAGAAAGATATCAGAGACTCCAACCATTAAACTATAACTCTCCACTCCCTTCTCCCCCCAGCCCCTAGTACGCTATAGTCTACTTTCTGCCTCTACAAATTTGCCTATTCTAGACACTCATATAGGTGGAATCATACAATATCTGTCCTTTTGTGTCTGGCTTACTTCACTTATCATAATGTTTTCAAGGTTCATCCACATTGCAACATGCATCAGAATTTCATTCCATTTCATGGCTGAATAATATGCCATTTTATGTATATGCTACATTTTGCTTATCCATTCATCTCTTGATGGATATTTATGTCGTTTACTTTTGGCTATTGTGTATAACGTTGCTATGAACATTAGTGTGCAAGTGTCTGTCAGAGTCTGTGCTGTCCCTTCTTTTAGGTATATACCTAGTAAGGGAATTAG
The DNA here is from genome assembly GCA_004027835.1 of Alouatta palliata. Classification (NCBI taxonomy): domain Eukaryota; kingdom Metazoa; phylum Chordata; class Mammalia; order Primates; family Atelidae; genus Alouatta; species Alouatta palliata. Next base: position 29,613 of record PVKV010018018.1, on the reverse strand, counting down.
TTGATCATATGGTAATTCTATGTTGAGCTTTTTGAGCTACCACCAAACTGTTTTTTGCAGAGCTTGTACCATTTTACACTCCCATTACAAGAGTTCCAATTTCTCTACATCCTCACCAATTCTTGTTATTTTCTGCTTTTTTTTTTTTTTTTGAGATGGAGTCTTACTCCGTCACCAGGCGCCAGGCTGGAGTGCAGTGGCGCGATCTCGGCTCACTGCAACCTCCGCCGCCCGGGTTCAAGCAATTCTCCTGCCTCAGCCTCCCGAGTAACTGGGAATACAGGCGCACGCCACCACGCCCAGCTAATTGTTTTGTGTTTTTAGTAGAGACAGGGTTTCACCATGTTGACCAGGATGGTCTCGATCTCTTGACCTCATGATCCGCCCGCCTCAGCCTCCCAAAGTGCTGGGATTACAGGCGTGAGCCACCACGCCTGGCCTATTTTCTGCTTTTTTTTTTTTTTTTTTAAAAATAATAGCCATGCTAATGGTTTGAAGTGATATCTCATTGTAGTAGTGCCATAATTTTGACAGAGTAAGAGAAGCAAGTCATAGAAAATATGCCTTATGCTTAGAAATATCATGATACACTATATCCCAGAATATATATGGTCTGCCTCACAGTCCTGAGGTCCATCTAGAGCAAGTTACTTGACCCCAACTGACTGTTTTCCTCCAGTATGTGTGATCATGAAGCTCATTTTAAAGAAATCACCCAGAAGACACTGTCTACATCTGCCTAAGTCATTCAGAGCACATGGTGAACCATGGGCCATGTTCCTTGCAGACTTATTTGCCTTTAACAAATTATAGGTTTGGCACAATTTAGTCAGGCCCAGCATGTAACAGACTCCATTTTTGGAAAAGATAAACATTACAGCCCTTAACTAAACCCCTTTACTTTCCTAGCCAGAGCAGTCAGGCAAGAAAAAGAAATAAAGGATATTCAGTAAGGAAAAAGAGGAAGTCAAGTTGTCTCTATTTGCAGACAAAATGATTGTATATTTAGAAGACCCCATTGTCTCAGCCCAAAATCTCCTTAAGATGATAAGCAGCTTCAGCAAATTCTCAGGATACAAAATCAATGTGCAGAAATCACAAACATTCCTATACACCAATGACGGACTAACAGAGAGCCAAATCATGAGTGAATTACCATACACAATTGCTACAAAGAGAATAAAATATCTAGGAATACAACTAACAAAGGATGTAAACGACCTCTTCAAGGAGAACTACAAACCACTGCTCAGGGAAATAAAAGAGTACAGAAACAGTGGAAAAATACTCCATACTCAAGGTTAGGAAGAATCAATATCATGAAAATGGCCATACTGCCCAAAGTAATTTATAGATTCAACACTATCCCCATCAAGCTACCCCATCTTCACAGAAGAGGAAAAAACCACTTTAAACTTCATATGGAACCAAAAGAAGAGAGCCTGTAGATCCAAGATAGTCCTAAGCAAAAAGAACAAAGCTGGAGGCATTACACTGCCTGACTTCAAACTGCATTACAAGGCTACGGTAATCAAAACTGCATGGTACTGGTATCAAAACAGAGCTATAGACCAATGGAACAGAACAGAGGCATCAGAAGCAACACCACACATCTACAAACATCTGATCTTTGACAAACCTGACAAAAACAAGCAATGGGGAAAGGATTCTCTGTTTAATAAATGATATTGAGAAAACAGACTAGCCATGTGCAGAAAGCAGAAACTGAACCCCTTTTTTACACCTTACACTAAAATTAACTCCAGATGGATTAAAGATTTAAACATAAGATCTGACATTATAAAAACCCTAGGAGAAAACCTAGGCAAAACCATTCAAGCCATAGGCATAGGCAAGGACTTCATGACTAAAACACCAAAAGCAATGGCAACAAAAGCCAAAATAGACAAATGGAGTCTAATTAAACTTAAGAGTTTCTGCACAGCAAAAGAAACAATCATTAGAGTGAACTGGCAACAAACAGAATGGGAAAAATTTTTTCAACCTACTCATCTGACAAAGGGCTAATATCCAGAATCTACAAAGAACTAAAGTAGATTTCTAAGAAAAAAACAAACAAACCCTTTCAAAAGTGGGCAAAGGATATGAACAGACACTTTTCAAAAGAAGAAATTTATGAGGTCAACAAACATGAAAAAATGCTATCATCACTGGTCATCAGAAAAATGCAAATCAAAAACACATTGAGATACCATCGCACACCAGTTAGAATGGCAATCATTAAAAAAATCTGGAGACAACAGATGCTGGAGAGGATGTGGAGAAATAGGAACACTTTTGCACTGTTGGTGGGAGTGCAAATTAGTTCAATCATTGTGCAAGACCATGTGGTGATTCCTCAAGGATCAGAAATAGAAATACCATTTGAGCCAGCAATCCCATTACTGGGTATATACCCAAAGGATTATAAATCATTCTATTAAAAAGACACATGCACACGTATGTTCATTGCAGCACTGTTTACAATAGCAAAGACCTGGAACGAACCCAAATGCCCACGAATGATAGATTGGATAAAGAAAATGTGGCACATATACATTATGGATTACTATGCAGCCATAAAAAGGATGTTCATGTTCTTTTTAGGGATATGAATGAATCTGGAAACCATCATTTTCAGCAAACTGACACAAGAACAGAAAACCAAACACTACATGTTCTCACTCATAGGCGGGTATTGAACAATTAGAACACATGGGCACAGGGAGGGGAACATCACATACTGGGGTCTGTTGGGGGTATAGGGGGCTAGGGGAGGGACAGCAGGGAGTGGAGAGGTTGGGGAGAGATAACATTGGGAGAAATGCCTGATGTAGGTGACGGGAGGATGGAGACAGCAAACCACCATGGCCTGTGTGTACCTATGCAGCAGTCCTGCAAGATCTGCACATGTACCCCAGAACTTAAAGTACGATTTAAAAAAATAAAAAAAATTCATTCTATTTAAAATATAGGCCAATTTATTATTTATTTATTTAGTTATTTTTTATCAATTATAAGTTCAAGTTTCTCAACCTAATATTTTAAATAAAGAGTAGGTAGAGTTTTACCATTGCTATTATACCTAATGATATATATTTATTTTGTGCAGAAATGAGATATATTGAGATATATTTATTTTATGCAGAAATCTATGAGGAACAATATATAATATTATTTGTTACTTTTATTGATCCTCCATTAGTTTTTGGTTTGTGCATAAAAAATTGGTTAAATAAATTCAAAATACCTTTGCCTCCTTCTTGCCCAACACTCAGCTACTGATGTTTGTATAGCATCTGAAACATAATATTCCAAGAGTCACAGTAAGTAGGTGCCCCTTAATAAAATAGGCAAGCCATTCCAGTGAGATAAAGCATGACTATGTCCTAACTTTCCTTCATTTTAATTAGTTTCTTATCATCTGATAACACATTGAGATGTGTTTATGTTTTCAGTATTATCATCTAGGAGAGATCTTACTAGACAACTTGACATGTCATCTAATTATTACAGAAGAGAAAGATTACAGATTGAGTATACCAAAATGAAAAACAATTTTGTAGAAAGCAACTAATATGTACTTAGTTCTTATACTTCAATAACTTCACACCTCACTCAGTGGTCTTGGAACATGTTTTTTCTGAAGGTAATATGAAATGATGTACCTCAAAATTAGTCATTCTGTGAATGACATCTTAAATGGTGGAGAATGCATGTAGATTCACTTGGCTGTGGATTAAAGCAATCTTGGCCAGTCTAGTTAGATCTTTCTGGAATATGGATTGCCTTTTATTTTGTAGAGGTAAGGTAGGGGGAAGCACATATAAAGATGAATAAAATACTCAGCTTTGTTCCCACATACAGCCTGACTACCTTTTTAGAATTTAGGTGAGATATACATCCATGTTAGGCTTCTCAAATTTCACAAAAGGGTATCAACTGATCCTCCAGCTCAGCTGCCGGTTAGGGCACACCATTTCAAATTTAAGTAGCCAGCGGAAAGTGCCCCAAGCCAGGTAATTGTCAGGAATTGAAAATGTGAATTCTCTTGTGCTCTGTTTAAACTTTTAGTCAAGAGAAAAATATTTATAGAGAAGGGCTTCTAGAATAGACTGTTTAAACTTCCAGATAAGGGCTTTCCAATTTCTCTTAACAGAGAAGTTAGTAAAATTAGATTTATTAAAAATAAGAATGTTGATATTTGACAACCAGTTCAGCACCAGCACTAACCATTTCAGATGGTGGCTGCAAACAGCCATGTGCTCATGTTGGTCCTGCCTTTATTTCTTCTTCACGTTGTAAAATCATGCAGAGCCCCTTGCCACACTGTCACCTCATAAGAGTAATTATACTTTTAGTATCTATTTTCAAACAGAGAATGAGAAGATAAACTTCTAGTAGTCCTATATCAAAATTTAAATTAATGTATTTTATAACCACAACAGCATCTATACATATTTGAACATTTTTTATACATTGATAAGTGAGACAGTTATTTATGGAATAAATGTATGAACATTACTTCTAAAGCCCTTGCAAAAAAATCAAGTTTCCTCAGGGATTTGTGTACACAGGCTAGGAGTCATAAGTCGTAAAGTAACCTAAGCAAATTATGTAGTGCAGTCACCAGGTAAAAATCAGAAAATCTCATGGAGCATGTTGAAACCTGGTTCATTACATCACACAATGCCAGTAATACAGGAGTTACTAAGAAATAATTTTAGGCAGCTAGATAGGATAAAGATTTTCAGTGAAAAATTTTCTTTTAAAAGAAACAATTCTTAAACCATTTCTTTTTTCTAACAGAAAGAAAAATGGCTTAAAGAGACGGGCTGGCAAGCTTTGATATGTAAATGCTGGCAATTAAAATCTAGGTCCCTCTGACATGGCCAGTATGGTGATTTCCACCTTCTCCTTGTCATCAGGTGTGCCAAGTGTAATAGCCACCTCCAAATAACATGATGTGCTTAAAACATCATGGTAGCTGGCATCTGCATATTAAAGGGCTTAAGGTGGGAGGGCCAGAGTTTTATCAGGCTACATAAATGACACACCTGGTCAACCCAATCCCCTGGGCCCTACATGAATAAAACACCACCTCCTCCAGCCTTCAATATAAGCAACCACTTTTCCATTGCACATGGGGTTCCCTCTCTTAGCTCAGAGCCCCTCTCCCTCTGTCTCTGTGCATGGGAGCTTCTTCCTTCTTTCTTGCCTATTAAACTCTTTGCTCCTTAAAACCACTCCACATGTATTTATGTTATTTTATCTACATCAGTACAAGACCAAAAACCCTGGCATTCTTCCAGTCATCAGAGCCATATTGTTTTGGTGCATTTACCAGGAATGGTAACTAATTCATCAGGATGGCGAGTATGTAGCAGAGCAAATCTTAACCTCAAATCTGTCTTTTAATTTCAAAGCTGTCTTCCTGCTATCCTGTCACAAAACTTTCCTTCTCCTTGTATCTACAGTCTCTTACTCTCTCTCTCTGTGTCTAATGTGCAGGAATTCTTACAGTTTAGGGAAACAGGTCTATAAGAAAAGATTGGCATTCACAGCAGGCAATAACTTAATAAAAGTCTCTCTCTAGAGTTTCTTTGGCAAGCACATGGTATTTTAAGTCAACAGTGTCAACTAGCAGAAACAAAAATCCTCTTCATAAGACACATTGCTGATTTTCTGTGGTACACTGCAGCTTCACAACTTTTCCCTTTTGTGCCTTTTCTACTGGAAACTAGGCTCTAGGCTACTTCTGTGAACAGGAAAGTTCTGCCTTTGGCAGTTAAGATTAAGGTGTCTTCATAGTCAAATTTTAGTCTTGATACTGTTTAATCAGCAGGAAAATGGCCATTTGGTTTCCGTATTCCTTTAAGGCACCTATTCTGTCTCTGATTAAGACAGTACTTAATTAATAAGGGAATTTTGAGTTCAAAAGTTAACCAGAACCATTTTTCAGAGGGTAAATGCTGTAGCACAAGCCATAATAGCAGGTAATCTAGCACATTGCCTCAGTTAAAGGAGCCTTGACCAAAGGCTACACAGTCTCTCTGGAGATCTGTTTTATGGGGACCCAGGCAGATCACACAGGTTTAGAAAGTCAAAGGGAAATTACACAAGGTGGATAAACTAAGATTGTGTGGGTAAGTGTGGTTAGTCCCATCACTTAGTTCTTCAGGTTCCACAGCTTGCAGGACCATGCCTTCAACCATGGGTGGCACATTTAACATGGTTCTGGGATCTAGGAACCCTGGAGATAAGTCAGAGGATGCTCTCATGGTCTTCTTCTCTAACCTGGGTGATATGGAAAAGAAGGAGGCTAAGAGAGTGCTTTTATTCTCATTTCTTTTTCTAGATGGGTAATAAATTATCTTCAGTTTGCACCCTTCTTCTGAGGTACACTCTGAAACACTGGAACTTCTTTAACCTCACAACTTTGAAGAGAAAAAATGACTCATTTTATTTTGCACAAGAGCATGGCATTTTTACTAAACTTTTGCAAGCATTGTAAAATAAACCCAGCTCTTTCAGCAATTATATTGGGCAGGCCCTGGGAAAATAGTTCCCCAAAGTTAGAAAAGCAACTTCCAGGGGAACCATCTAAGGATCCCCCTTCTTTGGGGCCCCTTCAAGTTCCCTTCTCATTACAGGACCTTAGGCAAATAAAGGAAGACTTAGGCCAAATTTTCTGAAGACCCTGATAAGTATATAGAAGCTTTCCAAAATTTAACTCAGGTGTTTAACCTCACAGAGAGGGCTGTTATACTGCTCCTAAGTCAAACCCTACCAACAGCTGAAAAGCAGGCACCTCTACAAGCAGCAAATAATTTCAGAGATGTATATATTTCCTGTGATACACCAAAAGGGAAGAATGCAGATAGGAAAAGCAAAAAAATAGCAGAAACACCATTTCCAACTGGAAGGGGAGCAATTCCCCTTGACAACTCTAATTGGGACCACAATAGCTCTGCAGATGAATGGAAATGGAAGCATTTTTTAATATGCATTTTACAAGCCCTATGGGAAACCAGGGATAAACCTCTCAATTACTCTGAACTGTCTATAATAGACAAAAATCAAGATGAAAATCCTGCAGCCTTTATGGAATGGCTGAGCAAGGCACTATAGAGCACACCTCCTTATCCCTTAATTCATTTGAGGGACAGCTTATCCTAAAAGACAAGTTTATTACACAGGCAGCTCCTGATATTAGAAGAAAACTATGAACACAAGCTATAGAACCAGATAACACTTTAGAGAACCTCTTGAAAGTGGCCACTTTGGTCTTTCATAATAGGTACTAGGAGGAGGCCCAAAAGAAAAAGAGAAAGCTCAAAAGAGGAATAAAGGCTCTAATAACAGCTTTGCTTGCTTGCAAAGTCCAGGATCCCCAAGGAGCTTCTGCTAGTTGCTATCAGCGTGGCAGGCCAGAGCATTTTAAAAAGAAATGCCCAGGCAACAAGATGAAGCAAACTTGACCCTGTCCAGCCTGTGGCAAAAACCACTGGAAATGAAAGTGCCCCTGAAGGCAGAGATCACTGGATTCAGAACCAGAATCATGGATGGTCCAGCAGGATTAATGTGTCCTGGGGTTCAAACCTTGGCTCCAGCTTCCAAAACTGCCATTAGAGCACAGGCGCCCCAGGTGATTCTGGAAAGTATAGGAAAGCAAGTAGACCCCGTTCTTCTAAACAGTAGAGCCAGTCTCTCTCTTTTTTCTCTTTAATCCAGGCCTCCCCTCTTTCCATAGCAGAATTGTAAGGGCGTCTCAGGAAAAACTCTAATCCAATATTTTTCTCAACCTTAGTTGCAGTTAAAAGGATCTATTGTTTACACATGCTTTCAACCCATTGTCATGATAGCTCTACTAGTCAGAAAAGCTTCCAAAGTAACCCTGTTAAATAATTTAACTGTTTATACACCACATAATGTGGCAGAACTACTGTCCTCCAGGGGGAGCTGTTAGCTAACAATCAGTAAAGCAAGAAGTACATAAGGCAGGATAAGCATGAATCACTCGGGAGAACATCTCTCCCCAGACACAAGCACTCAGCTGAGCTACTAGCTCCTACAAGAACACTTAAATTGAGCAAAGGAAAGGTACATTTATATGAACTCCAAGTACGCTTTCTTAGCTTTCCATACTCATGTTGCCACTTGGAAGAAAAGGCATTTTCTTACCACCAATGAATCTCCTATAAAATATCACCAGGAAATTAGCAGGTTATTATCCTTAGTTTTTCTTCCACAAGAAATAACAGGGATGCATTGTAGGTCAAAAGAGAACAAATGAGGTAGCCCAAGTAAATAGATTAGCTGGTCAGGCAGCTAAGCCAGAGGCAAAGAAAGCTCTAGGCATTAACACACTTTAAGTCCCTTCTAATGCAGGGAGGCTTCATGAGAAAAATTAACCTCAGTATTCCGCGGAGATAGTATAGGCCACTTTTCAAGGGTATTCTTTCCAGCCCTCAGGGTGGCTACAGTCAGGATGGCTATTTGCCAGCCTTCAACCGACGGAAAGTCCTAAAAATCCTTCACCAAGATTTTCACTTGGGAAAAGATAAAACTTATCAACGTGCTCAAAGATTGTTTTCAGGCAGAAAACCTCTAAATTGGTTAATCATGTAACCTCTCTTACTCACTTCCAACAGGAATTAACACAACTAGTAAAAACCCAACCTCAGGAAGTAGAACCACCTTTATTTAACCCAGGAAATTTGGTATTAGTAAAAATTATCATCTCTCTCTCCTTCCCTAAGCCAAGCTGGGAAAGGCCCTACACTGTTCTTCTTTTAACCCTTCTCAGCAGTAAAAGTTAGAGGAATCAACTCCTGAATACATCACACTCAAGTCAAAGCCTAAAGAGCTGAGGGAGCAATCCCTGACAGCCCAGAGGAATATCCTGAATGTCAATGTAAAGAAACAGAAGACCTTAAGCTGAAGATCATAAAAGATAAGTAATTGAGTGAGGGCTACTCATCTTACTCAGTCCCACTCCTACCTCACCAGATACTTTTTATTATTTCTATCTTTTCCTCTCAAATTCACTGCCACATATTAAAACTTCTTTTTAACTCATTTTTACAGGAAGATTATAATTACTCATGGGATTACATTTGTAACTTTGTAAATCCTCAAAGGGAAAAGTTTTATCTTGGCAAGTAAAGTTTTAAATGGAAGTTATTTGCTATGTCACTCTTGTGGAAATTGTTATAGTTACGCTACTATTTGCAATAGAAATATGCACTGTGGCACCCACAATGTAGAATTCTGGTTGTAAAATTCTAATTGCTATAATATTTTGCCTAATCATTGTCCTTATAACAGGATTAATAATTGCAGCAAAGATTTAGTCACGGTTGTTTTGCTTATAGTAGGAGTAATAGTTACGGATAAAAAGCAAGCATGAAAGTTTTACTATCATTAAGTTTAATAGGACTTTTTGCTGAAGGTTGGTAATATAATGCATTCTAAGCTATAAAAAATGTTATAAAGAAAAATGTTTTATATAAGGAAAAAATTTGTATGGTAAATATTTGTCCTAAAAGAAAATGATTGGTTGTTTAAAGAATGGATATTAGGGCAAGTCAGAATGTGTTGTAAAACGGTCTGTGAAAGTAATGAAAGAATTTAATAACTAAAGAAAAGGAATACTACAAGTCTACAGTAACAAAAACAGCATGATACTGTTACCAAAACTGAAATATAGACCAATGGAACAGTACAGAGGCCTCAGAAATAATGGCACACATCTACAACCATCTAATCTTTAATAAACCTGACAAAAGCAAGCACTGGGGAAAGGATTCCCTATTTAATAAATCATGGTGGGAAAACTGGCTAGCCATATGCAGAAAGCTGAAACTGGATCCCTTCCTTCTACCTTATGCAAAAGTTAACTCAAGATGGATTGAAGACTTAAACATAAAACCTAAAATAAGAAAAACCCTAGAAGAAAACCTAGGCAATACCATTCAGGACATAGGCATGAGCAAAGATTTCATGACTAAAATATCAAAAGCAATGTCAACAAAACCCAGAATTGACAAATGTGATATAATTTAAGCTAAAGTCCTTCTGCACAGCTAAAGAAACTATCGTCAGAGTAAACAGGCAACCTACAGAATGGGAGAACATTTTTTCAATCTATGCATCTTACAAGGGGCTAATATCCAGAATCTACAAAGAACTTAAACAAATTTGCAAGAAAAAAACAAACAACCCCATCAAAAAGTGGATGAGGAATAGGAACAGACACTTCTCTAAAGAAGACATTTATGTGGCCAACAAACATATGAAAAAAAAGTTCATCATCACTGGTCATTAGAGAAATCCAAATCAAAACCACAATGAGATACCATCTCATACCAGTTAGAATGGCAATCATTAAAAAGTCAGAAAACAACAGATGCTAGAGAGGATGTGGAGAAATAGGAATACTTTTACACTGTTGGTGGGAGTGTAAATTAGTTCAACCATTATGGAAGACAGCATGGCGATTCCTCAAGGATCTAGAACCAGAAATACCTTTTGACTCAGCAATCCTATTACTGGGTATATACTCAAAGGATTATAAATCATTCTACTAGAAAGACACATGCACATGAATGTTTATTGCAGCACTGTTCACAATAGCAAAGACTTGGAACCAACCCAAATGCCCACCAGTGATAGACTGGATAAAGAAAATGTGGCACATATACACCATGGAATACTATGTAGCCATAAAAAAGGATGGGTTCATGTCCTTTGCAGGGACATGGATGAAGCTGGAAACCATTATTCTCAGCAAACTGACACAAGACCAGAAAACCAAACACAACATGCTCTCACTCATAAGTGTGAGTTGAAAAATGAGAACACATGGACACAGGGAGGGGATCATCACACACTGGGGCCTGTCAAGGGCTAGGGGAGGGATAGCATTAGGAAAAATGCCTAACGTAGAGCATGGGTTGATGGGTACAAACCACCATGGAACGTGAATACCTATGTAACAATCCTGCACGTTCTGCTAAGCTACCCCAGAACTTAAATAATAATAATAATAATAATAATATATAAATATATATAAAATCATATATATAACATATATATAACATATATATATATAAAATCATACATATATAATATATATATGTTAATATATATGTATATGAAAAGGAATTGCCAAGATTAATGCTAAAGTTATTTTAGCCACTCAATAACATATTTTTCCAAATCAGATTGCAAGTTATAAAAATGGCCAAAGCCTACGTTATTCTCTAATGGCACGTCAAGGGGGAAATGTATGCTTTACTCAAAGAAAATATTACTTTTATATTAACGTTTCTGGCAATGTACAGCAACATCTAGTGGAGGAAAAGCAGTATTGCAGTCCATTGGTGCAACTAACAAGTATCTACCTCTCTGTCAGTTATGTATGGTCTATAGACCCCCACTAAACAATGGTAATTTTAATGGTCATATTGTAACCCTATAATTTAAACTTTCTTGTAAAATTTATCTCTATTCACATAGAAACAATCAAACTTCAAACGGTGCTGTGGGCAGAGCCACATGTGGACATGCCATTCTTCCAAGAACCCTTAGTTAAACTTCAGAAGGCCCAGCTGCTGTTTCCCCACACAATGCCCCTTTTCAGCAGGAAGCAGCCACAAAAAAAAATGTCATTCAGCTTTGTTCTTTTTGCTTAGGATTGTCTTGGCTATGTGGGCTCTCTTTTGGTTCCATATGAAGTTTAAAGTGGTTTTTTCCTGTTCTGTGAAGAGGGTCATAGGTAGCTTGATGGGGATAGTGTTGAATCTATAAATTACTTTGAGCAGTATGGCTATTTTCACAATATTGATTCTTCCTAACCATGAGCATGGAATGTTTCTCCATCTGTTTGTATCCTCTCTTATTTCCTTGATCAGTGGTTTGTAGTTTTCCTTGAAGAGGTCCTTTACATCCTTTGTTAGTTGTATTCCTAGGTATTTCATTCTATTTGTAGCAATTGTGAATGGGAGTTCTTCTTGATTTGGCTCTCTTTAAGTCTGTTATTGGTGTATAGGAGGAATGCTTGTGATTTCTGCACATTGATTTTCTATCCTGAGACTTTGCTGAAGTTGCTTATCAGTTTAAGGAGATTTTGGGCTGAGATGATGGGGTCTTCTAAATATACAATCATGTCATCTCTTGACTTCAAACTATACTTCAAGGCTACAGTAATCAAAACAGCATGGTACTGGTACCAAAACAGAGATATAGACCAACGGAACAGAACAGAGGCCTCGGAGGCAATGCCACACATCTACAACCATCTGATCTTTGACAAACCTGACAAAAACGAGCAATAGGGAAAGGATTCCCTGTTTAATAAATGGTGTTGGGAAAACTGGCTAGCCATATGCAGAAAGCAAAAACTGAACCCCTTCCTAGCACCTTACACTGAAATTAACTCCAGATGGATTAAAGACTTAAACATAAGACCTGACACCATAAAAACCCTAGAAGAAAATCTAGGCAAAACCATTCAGGACATAGGCATAGGCAAGGACATCACTAAAACACCAAAAGCATTGGCAACAAAAGCCAAAATAGACAAATGGGATCTAATTAAACTCCAGAGCTTCTGTACAGCAAAAGAAACAATCATTAGAGTGGACTTGCAACAAACAGAATGGGAAAAATTTTTTTGCAATCTACCCATCTGACAAAGGGCTAATATCCAGAATCTACAAAGAGCTAAAACAGATTTACAACAAAAAAACAAACAAACCCATTCAAAAGTGGGCAAAGGACATGAACAGATGCTTTTCAAAAGAAGACATATGTGAGGCCAACAAGCATATGAAAAAATGCTCATCATCACTGATCATTAGAGAAATGCAAATGAAAACTACATTGAGATACTATCTCAAGCCACTTAGAATGGCAATCATTACACAAAAATCTGGAGACAATAGATTCTGGAGAGGATTTGGAGAAATAGGAACACTTTTGCACTTTTGGTGGGAGTGTAAATTAGTTCAACCATTGTGGAAGACAGTGTGGTGATTCCTCAAGGATCTAGAAATAGAAATTCCATTTGACCCAGCAATCCCATTACTGGATGTATATCCAAGGGATTATAAATCATTCTATTATAACAACACATGCATATGTATGTTCACTGTGGCACTGTTACAATAGCAAAGACCTGGAACCAACCCAAATGCCCACTGATGATAGACTGGACAAGGAAAATGTGGCACATATACACCATAAAATACTACGCAGCCATAAAAAACCATGAATTCGTGTTCTTTGTAGGGACATGGATGCATCTGGAAACCATCATTCTCAGCAAACTGACACAAGAACACAAAATCAAAACACTGCATGTGTTCATTCATAGGCAGGTGTTGAACAATGAGAACACATGGACACAGGGAGGGGAGTAAAACACACTGGAGTCTGTTGGGGGGAATAGGGGAGAGACAGCAGGGTGTAGGGAGGTTGGGGAGGGATAACATGGGGAGAAATGCCAGATATAGGTGATGGGGTGACGGAGGCAGCAAACCACATTGCCATGTATGTACCTATGCAACAGTCCTGCATGATCTGCACATGTACCCCAGAACCTAAAGTGCAATAAAAATATATATATGTATCTATATACATAAAAATGTCATTCAACCCCCTCTAACAGCAGTTAGATTTATTTCTCTTTAAAAGTGGAATAATACAGGAGTTATTAAGAAATAATTTAGGCAGCTAGATAGGGTAAGAGTTCTTGGTGGAAATTTTTCTTTTAACAGAAACAAGCCCCTGAATCATTTTGCTCCTAACAGAAAGGTGGCTTGAAGAGCCTAGCCGGCAAGCTTTGATATGCAAATGCTGGCGATTAAAAACTAGGTTCATCGGACATGAACACCTGAAAATAACACCACGTGCTCAAAACATCCTGGTGGCCCGCATTAGCATATTAAAGAATTAAGGTGGGTCCTCCAGGTTTTTCTTGGGCTACGTAAATGACACCTGGTCAGTTCAATCCCCTGGGCCCTATGCAAATCAAACACAGCCTCCTCCAGCCTGCAATATAAGCAACTACTTTTCCAATGCACATGGAGTTCCCTCTCTACACTCGGAGCCCCTCTCCCTCTGTCTCTGTACAGGGGAGCTTCTTCCTTCTTTCTTGGTTATTAAACTCTTTGCTCCTTAAAACCACTCCATGTGTGTCCATGTCATTTTATCTACATTGGTCCAAGACCAAAAACCCTGCTGTTTCTCCAGTCATGGGGGCCATATCACCAGGGCCCTTAAGTGAATGATTTGACTTTAACTTGTTTTTTCTTCTTGATAAGTAATTTGATTTTATTTTAGGGAAGCAGAATTATATGATGGAATAAATCAATCATTGACTGTTGGGATATTAAAAGGGAAATGTGCCCCTTTTCTGGGACAAGCAAATAATGCTTCATAATAGGTATTTCAGATAAGCCTCATTCTTAGCCTGATTTTATTTCCTTACTTGCTTTCACTTTATCACCTACTTCTAATGTCATCTTGATGTATTTTATGTATTTTTGAAATGTAATGTAAGTCTTTTTAGAATGGAACTATATCAGTAAACAAAATTAAATGACGGATGCTAATAAGGTAACTAACAGACATAAGCAAAGGGGAAAGACCTATATATTTGTAGATTTCTTATATACAATCTATGGCAATTTTGAAAATTGTGTTGGGATTTCTCTGCAAATCCTGTAAGATCCTGCTTCGCTTACAAGGTTGAAAGCAGGTTTGGTTTAGTTCAGCTGAGGAAAGTCACTGGAATGAGATGAAATTCCACACTTTAACTTCAGTGTGGTTATTATTAACCAGCTGCATGATCTTGACCAAGGCTCCTGAGAACTAGTTTCCCTATTTTAAGTGTCAATGGTTGATTAGTTCAGAAATAAAATCTTAATGTCTTTCGGGGCCCAAAGGCCTCAGTGAGGAAGTAAATGTGTGAATTTCTGGGTGTGAGACAGGACAGGTGGGCCCTGTGTGGGATGGAGAGCACCTGCCTTGCCCACGGCATTCCAGCAGAGTGAGCAAAATGGGTTAAATTTGTCCACAGGCTGTCAGGGGAGTTTTAACTCCTTTTTCATTTTTGCTTTATTTTTTTCTTTTTCTAATCCCTTGGCCCCAGTGATCCTGCAGGGCCCTGGCTATTCTGACAGTCTGTGGTGATAACTCCATTGTTCCATGCAGTCCAGCTCTTTCAGCCCAGGCAAGTGTGAAGAGTGAAACGACAGCCGGAGTGGGAGCTTGAGCAAGGGGATCAGCAGTCCAGAGATGGGAGAAACCTTTTACAAATTCAGGGACAGCTTCTGGCATTGGCACCGGGATGTAGCTGCATATGGCTGGGAACAGTGGCAGCTAACAGACTGCCCTGGTGGGTGCTGTGAGGAGCAGGCTGCCGTTTCTGATTCTGACTTTGAGCTGGCTATAGATCTAAGAAGCCAAATCACAAACAGTGGCAGCCAGTAATAAATAACTCTTTCTTGGCTTGTCTTTCTTCCCTCCCCTAGGCCCCTAGGCATTCAGCCTACTTTCTGCTCCTTTTACAATTTTCTCATTATATTCTACCCATCACTCAAGTGCAGTTCAAATGCCAGTTCCTCCTGGAAGCCCTGCTTTCTCCTCAGTTGGAGTTCTCTGTACTCTATTGGTGTTTTACTTGGTGTTCATTGAGTGCAGATTGCATTCTACCAGGTACTAGTATTATTATATAGAGTCTGATTTCCCTTGCTGGAACGTAAGCATGTTGAGAGGAGAAACCACATTTTTCCTATTTTCTATCTTTCTCTCAGCCTCGAACAGTACATTGCTCAAAATAGATGGTAGTAAATATTCAGTAAATAAGTTAGAAAAGCCTAGGACATTCAGAAACACAGGCTTAGTCCTGGCTGCTGGATCTATTAACTGTGCAACTTAGAATGAATTATCAACCTACAGCTCAGTGTTTATCATTAGTTAAGTTATTTTAAAGGGTTGTATCAGAAAATTATTTACGATTATCAGCATAATATCTGGTGCCTGTTAAGCACTGAATAAATGTTTAAAAAAAGTTGGCAGTGTTGAGTTATATGTGCACTGTAACTGCATTCCTTTTTTTCACTGTATGAAAAATGAGTTTATGCATGTTAATACCATAATGCCAAAGATGGCTTTGTGGGTGACGGCTTTGTGATGGACCAGGAATGCACTGACAAAAATTGGAAAACGCAAATTCTGCATCTTAGATTTAGAGGGATATGGAGACAGTGACTGATGTTGGAAAGTAGCAATTGGAAACTAATTATGAAGACAGGGCCTGAGGTAAACAGAGTAAATTTAATTAAAAGGAGCAGTTGTACTGGCTTTCTAACTGACATATTGTTTTTTGAGAAAAAGAGAGAATGTCAGAGGTAGAGATTAAGCAAAAACTGACAAAAATTCAAAGAAAGAATCTGCTTATGGAATCTCTCCCACTAGGGTTTGTGAGGTAGAGAGAGACCGGGCAGTTCTTATCTGTTGATGCCTGAGGGTTGAGAAACCTACCTGGAAACCTTGGGCTGTACCTGGGTCAGGGGATTTACACTGGGTCTGACCAGAAGGGGAGGCATCCTCTAAGCTCAGGGAAGAGTATCCTCTATTCTCTGGGAATGAGAAAACCCCACACTGAAAGTCTAACTAATCTGTGAAGACATGCAAAGTGCCCAGCTGGGCGCGGTGGCTCATGCCTGTAATCCCAGCACTTTTGGAGGCCAAGGCGGGTGGATCACGAGGTCAGGAGTTCGAGACCAGTCCGACCAACATGATGAAACCCCGTCGCTACTAAAAATGCAAAAATTAGCGGGGCATGGTGCTGCGCACCTGTAATCTCAGCTACTCTGGAGGCTGAGGCAGGAGAATCGCTTGAACCCAGGAGGTGGAGGTTGTGGTGAGTCGAGAGCCATTGCACTCCAGCTTGGGTGACAGAGTGAGACTTGATCTCCAAAAAAAAAAAAAAATGCCAAGTGCAAGTTGGTGACTGAGCTATGGATGAGTAATTCCCATATTTTCCTGGAGCCAGGAATTCCACAATTTCTTTTGTTTGTTTGTTTGGTTTTTTTTTTTGGTACTTCTTTATTTTTTTTTTAATTGCAATTTAGGTTTTGGAGTATATGTGAAGAATATGCAAGATTGTTGCATAGGTACACACATGGCAGTGTGATTTGCTGCCTTCCTCCCCATCACCTATATCTGGCATTTCTCCCCATGCTATCTCTCCCCAACTGCCGCCCCCTCCGCTGTCCCTCCCTTATTTCCCCCCAACAGACCCCAGTGTGTGTTGCTCCCCTCCCTGTGTCCATGTGTTCTCATTATTCAACACCCGCCTATGAGTGAGAACATGCGGTGTTTGATTTTCTGTTCTTGTGTCAGTTTGCTGAGAATGATGGTTTCCAGGTTCATCCATGTCCCTACAAAGGACACAAACTCATCATTTTTTATGGCTGTATAATATTCCATGGTATATATGTGCCACATTTTCCCTGTCTAGTCTATCATCAATGGGCATTTGGGTTGGTTCCAAGTCTTTGTTATTGTAAACAGTGCTACAGTGAACATTCATGTGCATGTGTCCTTATAGTAGAACGATTTATAATCTTTGGATATATACCCAGTAATGGGATTGCTAGGTCAAATGGAATTTCTATTTGTAGGTCCTTGAGGAATCACCACACTGTCTTCCACAATGGCTGAACTAATTTACACTCCTACCAAAAGTGCAAAAGTGTTCCTATTTCTCCACATCCTCTCCAGCATCTGTTGTCTCCAGATTTTTTAATGATCACCATTCTAACTGGTGTGAGATGGTATCTCAATGTAGTTTTGATTTGCATTTCTCTAATGACCAGTGGTGATGAGCGTTTTTTCATATGTTTGTTGGCCTCATATATGTCTTCTTTTGTAAAGTGTCTCTTTATATCCTTCACCCACTTTTGAATGGGCTTGTTTTTTTCTTGTAAATCTGTTTTAGTTCTTTGTAGATTCTGGATATTAGCCCTTTGTCAGATGGGTAGATTGCAAAAATTTTTTCCCATTCTATTGGTTGCTGATTGACTCTAATGACTGTTTCTTTTGCTGTGCAGAAGCTGTAGAGTTTGATTAGGTCCCATTTGTCCATTTTGGCTTTTGTTGCCAATGCTTTTGGTGTTTTAGTCATGAAGTCCTTGCCTACGCCTATGTCCTAAATGGTTTTGCCTAGATTTTCTTCTAGGGTTTTTATGGTGTTAGGTCTTATGTTTAAGTCTTTAATCCATCTGGAATTAATTTTGGTATAAAGTATCAGGAAGGGGTCCAGTTTATGCTTTCTGCACATGGCTAGCCAGTTTTCCCAACACCATTTATTAAACAGGGACTCCTTTGCCCATTGCTTGTTTTTGTCAGGTTTGTCAAAGATCGGATGGTTGTAGATGTGTTGTGTTGCCTCCAAGGCCTCTGATCTGTTCCATTGGTCTATATCTCTGTTTTGGTACCAGTACCATGCTGTTTTGATTACTGTAGCTTGTAGTATAGTTTGAAGTCCAGTAGTATGATGCCTCCAGCTTTATTCTTTTTGCTTAGAATTGACTTGACTATGCGGGCTCTCTTTTCATTCCATATGAAGTTTAAGGTGGTTTTTTCCAGTTCTGTGCAGAAGGTCATTGATAGCTTGATAGGGATAGCGTTGAATCTGTAAATTACTTTGGGCAGTATGGCCATTTTCACGATATTGAGTCTTCCTAACCATGAACATGGAATGTTTCTCCATCTGTTTGTGTCCTCTCTTACTTTGTTGAGCAGTGGTTTCACAGTTTCTTATAATTTGCATTGTTCTTGATTTTTGAAGTGCCCATAATGAATGACCTGATGTTGCATTATTGGAAGGATCTGAGACTAGATGAAGCTTCATGGAAAGCCCAGTAATTAGAAGATTGCTTGCTGAGCATGGAATTAAACTACCTTATTTGACTATGTCTAAGACATGTGTATTCTCACATTTTAACATCTTCAGAATTATGATACATATTAACAATGATTTCTTACTGTTGCTGTTGATCAGGTAGCAATTGAAATGTAGCTCGTTAAAGTCTGCATATGCATAAAATCGATAGCCTCAGCATCAAAACTTGGAAAATGGGTCAGCGCCTTGGGAGAAAATCTCAGAGACAAATGTGGATCACTCTTTTAAGATATGTGAGAGAAAGATAAGAAAAGTCCAAAATAGGCCAATATATATGGACAGAGAGTAGATAAGTGATTTCTTGGAACCAAAGGGTGAGGGTTGGGGATTAGTGTAGGTGAGGGTGGGGGAAAGAGAGAAATTTGAAATGACTGCTAATGATTAAGGAGCTCCTTTTTTGGGTGATGAAATGTTTTAGAATTAATTATGGTGATGGTTGCACAACTCTACAAACCAACTACAATCCATTGCGTTGTATACTTTACATGGATACTGTATGACATATGAATTACATCTCAATAAAACTATTTTTATAAGGAAATGTGAACTTACTATGATCGTGATGGCTCAGGAGATGGAAAAAAAAGTTAATGACTCTCAGGCAAAAAGTGATTAGGAATAATCAGGTTTGTATTGTGAAGAAACTTTAGAAATATTTTGAATTTTACTTACATTGTTTGGTTTTTATATATACAAGATGAAAATGCTTAAGTCAGTCTCTAACATTTAAGAGCCAAAAGGAAACTTAACACATGTAGGAGAGAAACATAGAGGAAGTGCTGTGGCCTGGGACTGGTAACAGCAGAGCCTTTGCCATGGCTAGGTGGAAGAGGGAAGATGCTACTCGTAGCCAGAGGGAGAGAGTTGTGAGACAACTCTCTTATGAGTAGTAAATGTAAGAAGAGAAGGGCTAAAACTAGTGCAAGTGACCCCTTGGTCAGGGAGCTGCGGGAATAAATAGCCCCATCTCCTTTTCTCTCTCAGTCTTTGATCTCTTACTGAGGTTCCCCATTGGTCAAATTCAGTTGGAAGACAGAAGTTAGAGTATATAGTCCATTAGCTCTCAAACTTTTTGGTGATAGGACTCTTTTACAGTCTTAAAAATTATTGAGAATCCCAAAAAACGTTCGTTTTTGTGACTAATATCTATTGATATTTACCACACTGGAAATGAAATCTAAGAAACAAAAATAATTAATTAAATGAAAAAGAAAAACTATAGCATATTAATAAAAATGACATCTCAACAAAAATAGTTGTATGTTTCAAAAATAGTGAGTAGAGTAGCATTGTTTTATGTTTTTGAAAATCACCTTAATGCTCAGCTTAATTAAAGATGACTAGATTCTCACATTGGCTTTTGCATTCAAAATGCTGTAATATATTGTTTTGGTTGAAGTGTATGAAGAACGTCTGTCCTCATATAGGCATGTGGTTGGAGAAGTAAGGGGTATTGAAAATACCTTTTCACATAAGCATGAATGTTCTTTTTAAATAATACACAACAGCTTAACAAGTTGTTTCTTAACGGTTGGTGTAGTGTAGAATCCGAAATTATATTACTGCATTTTTTGCAGTTGGTTACATTAAAATTAATTGATCTATCTTGTATGTTGAATGTACCTTTTACTTGTGCGTGATTTTCTAGATTCATACTTTGATTATTTAACACATATTGGTTTAGTGAATTATGCACATTTACCACATACTGACATATATGATAATATTAAAAATAACCACATTTGTTACTATCACTACTGATCTCATCTGAAGAATCTTTAAGCTCTGGGAAGTTGCCAACTTTATTGTAGCAGTTAAAAGTTAAAAAAAATTCTGTTTACTTGAAAGCTCAAGTTTTATCATTGGCAACAAATATTAATACCATCACTCGTTTTTCTTGAAGTGATAGACCCACTTGCATTATTTTTGAGAAGATATCTGTCAAATACCTAATTCCAAATAACATAGTTTGTCTGCTGGTCTTCTTTCTAAATGATGTTTCACGAGAAAAGCAGGTATTTTAACTTGCAGCCCAAACAATCCTGTACATGCTCTTCTGGGAGGCAACCCTCATGCTTTGGTATGCAGCAGAACTGCTTTACACATGCTCCCATTCTGATAAACCATTACTTCTTTATAGAGATGGGGTCTTGCTCTATTGCCCAGGCTGAAGTGTAGTGACTATTCATAGGCTATAATAGTGCACTTGCAACCTCTCAAACTCGTGGGTTCAAGTGATCCTCCTGCCTCAGTCTTTTGAGGAGCTGGGACAATAGGTGCTACTGATGCTACTGTGCCTGGTTCTTATCTCCATTTTATAAGATGGAATATTAAAAAGAGAAACTCCAAGGTTTAAATAGAATAAAACTAATATTGTGTTTGATGCTTTATCGCAGACATCCTTAAATAAAAATGGATTTTTAAAATAATTGAGAGCACTTGGTGAGTGAAAAGCATGAAGACTGCTAGTACAGTTTAGTGCCCCTGCCTTGGTGCCTGCTAAGGTGACAGACAGGCATGATTCACCTTTGCTTTTATATCATCAATGCAAATGCTATCACAGCAGAAAAGAGAAATAATGTATTCATATTATTATAAAGATAGTTTTAACCTTGTGTACCTCCTGAAAACATCTGGTGGGGGCCCAGGGGTCTGAGGAATGCACTTTGACTGCAGAGGTAGCCCTTCTAAGGCAGCCTTCTGGGGCAGAAAACTATATGGAAAAAGGTGGGGAGTAGATTTTGCAGGGACAGGTGAAAGGAAGTTATATAAAACAAAGCCTAAATAAGAACTTTACTGTTAAAAGTCTCTAAGAAAGACATAGCATAGTATAACTGCAGCTTGTTTGTTCTTTAGTTGTATATAATATAATGTGCATTTTTTAATGGATTCTTTGAGTCTTAGGTTCTATCATTTATGATAAGGAAAGAGAATCAGAAGAATCACATGGTAGAGAGGGCCTGATGTATCTCTTTCCATGATCGTGTGGAATTGCCATGGGGATCAGACAGGTTGGAGTCTTTGGGACTGAGTTCCTGCTCCCTAGGTGGAATACTGTGAATATTTATCTGAGAAAAACATTGTTTTCTAGGCTTCTATTGCTAATTAATCTCTTTTAAGATAGACATTTTGTCTTTTAAATTTATGAATGGATAGATGAATAGGTGAATGAATAAGTATTGGTGGCCTAGAAACTACTGTGTCTTCTTCAAGGAACTTTGCCTATCTACTCTCATGGGATGATTTTCTCCCTTAATATTTATAGGGCAGTTTTACCTTCTTTATCTCCAAGTCCCTTTCACCCTTGGGGAGGAAGGATCATCTCACTGTCACCCTTGCACTCCTTGCCCTATGAAGAAATGGAACTGGTCTGTGCATCCCAGTGTCTTCAGACACTTCCACGTTTGTCTGGCCAGCATTTCTGCAGTTATGGTTCAAGAGGAAGGTTGGTGTCATCTGCAAACTGCAATCACATGGGTTTATATTTCCAAAAGAAATGGCAGCCTGAAACCTATTCTTCACTTCAAGGGGATTAGAGCTTCAGCTGATATTGGACTCTCTTATTTGTTTCTATAAATTTTTAACAGCCTGAAATGGCATTAAACTCTGTGGAGAGCACAATATAATACCACTAATCCTGTTGATCTTAGAATGCTTTACAGAGGAGAGAAGAACAATAAATCCTTTTTTGTTTAAATCAGGAGAGATGTTAGCCATTTCTCTGCAAGGACATATCTTATTACTAGAGCTGGCTGAAATAAATTAGAGCTCAAGTATTAAATTTGAAATGCTCCCTTTTTCTTCTCCCTGATAGTCCACTGATTCTCACCCTCCTCTGATTGTCCCTTCTTCAAATAATTGTATGCTTCCATCTGTCTGTCTGTCTATCTACCTATCTATCAATTTGCTAAACCTCAGGCTTTCTCCATCCTGCCATTTTAGGACACATTCCTGCAGAGTATTGTGACAGATATTTTTAGGCCACAGAGTAAGACTTGAGTCTTGGTTTCTAAGAGCTTGTAGTCTACTAGAAGGAATAAATAAAATGAACATGTAACAGAAACTTAAGGCTGGATTTAGTAGACTATTGGTGAGGGCGGGGGCTTAACGGTTGTGCTTGAATTCTGTGCTTGTCTCTCCCATTTTCCACCTTTACAACCCCAGGCAAGTCCCTTGACCTCTCTGAACCTGGGTTCTTCATTTGCAATACAAATTAACTACATAGGGTTTTGTGATGATTAAATGAAGCATAGCCTATTTAGCACAATGCTATTTATTGTCGTAATTAGTACTATAATTTGTGCTCAACGAGATGTATAAGCAATGACCATACTGATCCTTATAATCATTATTAATGGTGGATTTGCTCCACTGCCAATAATAAAAGGCATCAGGTTTGGGTTTCTTTGCATGTACATTAGGATAGGCTGCTTTCAGATATAAAGCTAACCAAGAGCCCCTGAACACTCACCAGCATTATACATATGGTAAAGTCATTTATTTTACACAAGTTACATGGCCATGATTAAGAAGAGATACTCCTGAAACTTTCTTTCCCGTTGTAGAATATGTTGCAGTGAAACACTTGGCACTGTTTCAAATAATTCCTATTCATGAATCCAAGTGTGTTGCCTTTCCAGAGCTGGCATTTATCCAGATTGAAGATAGTCATGGTCACTGCCCTGCATATGTCATCATGTTTGCTGGATATGGTACCATATACACCAAGCCCACTGTCTTCAGCTGTTTGCAGATTTGGCCGCTATCTGTGCTTAATGTCTTCCCATTTTCTATTATACAGGGTGATACCCACCACTTCCCTCTCTTGCTGCCCCTTCTCATTCCAATACAGACATCCATGACTCATTTGAGTTATGCAGGAAAAAGGGAATCACAGTCGCTAGAATTTAGGGTACCAAAAGAGCCAATCTGCTTTAGGACTTTGGCAATCTAGAGTTCCCTGTGGAACAGGAGAGCAATGGATAAGGGAAAGAGGCATATAATCAAAACATCAAAGTGTCTTGTAGCCCCAGTTCTGATTTATTTGTCATGCTGGATGAATCACTGAGACTTCTGAGGCCTCAATCCACCCATTTGTATAGTGGATGTATTGCACTGTAAAGTTATTTCATTCACCAGCTCACTGATTAAACATTTATAAAGAGCCTACTCTGTATAATGCATTGTGTAGAATATGAGACACAGTTACACACACACCACACACATCATTGCTCAGAATGTGATGAGAGCCACAATAAAAGTAAAAAAATGTGAGGGGCTGCAGTCTTTCTGCTCTGTTGCTTTAAGCTACTTCTTCATTCTAGCCATTAGGGCCAAATTTGTGATTTTCTTTTCAAGTTCATTCACATCTCATGGATCATCACTACATTTCTGGGACTCTGTTGTCTCCTCTGGAAAATAAGGGAAATGAATCAAATAGCTATTTTAAAGGATTTTTTTTTTTCAAGAGGGCAGATGGAGAAAGGTGAGGAAGATTAAAGGAGAAAATCCGTAGAGATGAATTGTTCTGTGGTCACATATCTATTATCCTATTTGTCTCCTAAACTCATTGTGAGTTGGGCAATGAAGATATTCTTGTTCTTTTTTTTATCTAGAAGAAAATTAAGACTCATAGAGGCTGAATCACATTCTAAAGGATACATCAAAGTCAGGATGATCAGCACAGAACGATCAGTGTGATGCACAAAGGAATCTATGTTAATTCCTTAACTCAAAACTCACCTTTGCCATGATTTCCACCTTCTTTACCAAATAAGCTTTATCGGAATTAACTGGTCATCAGCATTTTCTCCTCATAAATTATAATGCATGTGCTATCAGTTTTTTGGTGAAAATATTTCCTCTTAGTTGAGTTTGGAGTGCTTAGAAAGAGCTCACACAGAGGAAGTTTCTCTTGCCAATAGGTGGCAGAGTGGGTAAGCTTGTCTGAGAATGAAAATGAAATCTGAAAGGAGGGAGCTTGGATTCCCATATCCTGCTGAATCAACCTGTAATGATGATGTACCTACATTGCAAAGCCCACCACAAAGCATCGAAGACTTGAAAAAGACACCATCTCTTTATCTTTCGCAGTTCGCATTTAGCAGATCCATAAAAAGACTTCCTTTTTATAGCAAGAAACGTTATGCAAATGGTTAGTAAAGAAACATAAAGAGCAAAATACAAGTTTGTTAGGGAAACTCTACATTTCCTATCTCTTCTTGATATCATGCATTGATAGTCCTAACTCTTTAGATGACTCTAATATTGAGAAAACCAAACTCGGCTTATAAGGAGCCATAAACAAATTAAAAACAGTAACACTCCCAAACTCTGACTCACTCAGGGACCCCAGCCTTCTCTAGAGGAAGAAAGTGTCCTCTTCTTTTCCTGACTATCCGCTAATACTGACAAATGCTAAAGGGTTTTCTCTGGAACAAGTTATCTTTATTCCATTCCTTTGAATAACCAAAGGAAACTCATTAAAACTATTTATAATTTTATATAAAGAAGAAATAACTTGTGAAAGATATTTTTTACCTGTTTGTCTACTGAATCATTAAAAGGCAAGAAATGGAAGATGAAAATACTGGTGAATTCTTATTCATGCTCCAAACCCCAGCAAAACTGGGGTCTCCCTGGTGAAGATTTTTCTGTCTTTTAAATTTGTTTATCCTTTCTTCTGGGCTTCTAAAGCACAGTGTACCTTTTGACATCACATACATTTATCAGGCTCTTTTAATAACTTTTAAAAAATCTTTATATTTTTCTCACTTAACTGAGATCTTGTATGTCATGACGAAATAATTAGTCATCTTGATTCTACAGTGCCAAATGCAGAAATCATATATTAAGTAGCTATTGAATAAATGATATACAGATAGACAAATGGTTAAAAAGGAAGGATTGGGTAATTTCTAAAATGCATCTTCATTTTTGGATGAATATGAAAGCAACCATGCAGAAATTATGAAATGACAGACAGCTTGGTGGCATCATTTTTGTGACACATCAGCTATAACACATTTTAGAGCCATATCTAAGTTTATATCTGACCCTGCCACATTTTAGAAAATAATTGAACATCTTTGAGCTTGTTTACTCATAAAATGGGAAAAAATAGTGCTTTATATAACTGTTACTAGTTTAAATTGCTAATAAAGAGTGTTATACAATGTGAATATACATAAGGTATGATGACTATTGCTGTTATCTCTGAGACAAACCACTTTCTAAGTGGTATTAAATATCTTTACAGTCAGTCAAATTGGCAAACAAATCAAAAGTATTTTTCTTTTTATAGTTTTGAGAAACAAAACAAGAGGTTTTTTTTTTTTTTTTGATATCACCTTGATTTTGCTACCAAAGAAGTAAAGGCAGTTTTGCAGATGAGTAATGGCTGATTCATTGAAGGAAAAAAAATGGTTTGCATTTGTTATTTATTTTTATGATTTACTTTAGTAGACAAATTGGAATTAAAAAGGGCTTATTTATTTTTATACTAAATTTTAAAGGTGTTTTTATAAAAATCCTGATTGTATAATTTCTCTGATAGGTCTTAGATACCTTTTTTTCTAGAAGATTTATAAATTAAAGTTTAATTTGATAAGCTATAATTTGAAGAATGGCTTTAAGAATAATTTGAAGAATGAAGAATGAAATGAGGACTTGTGAAATTTTGAGAGTGGAGAATCCCTTTGGATAAAGAGAAAACACTCAAAATACATTTGTGATTTGTAAAGTTGTTTAAAGAATGATTCAAAACCCGTGTCTGGGAACTCAGAGACCAAGTCTAAGTTAAATTGGCTGTGTTACCGAGGGCTGTGCAGTCTCCTTCATCAGCTCAGTCTGGGGTCAGGGTATCTGCATCTTTAGCTTTTGGCATGGAATGTGCTTTGCTGAACAAATGTCTCATCAAACCGCCAAAATGGTAGAACTTGTGTACTTTGAGGTCAGACACCAGGTCTTACCAGAATTAAAAGATCATGAAACAATAAAAAGTAGGTGACAAGATCTCCACCTGCTGAATTCACCTCAATTCTTTAAAGTTACTTCTTTGAGGACATGCAGCTTGCAAAACCCATGCTTTAAAAATGTACTGTGATTTTCTCACCCCTAACCCCTGTCTTGGCTGTATCCAAAGAAAATTTATCCTTATTTTTGTCTGTGGAGTGAGATTTTCTTTTCAAGTGCTTGGGAGCTTTCCGTGGTGTCCTGTGGATGCTTCGAAATGAAGCCCCCTCTTTTTTAATTCTTTCATTTTCTTAGACAGAATTGCCTCTTATAATTTCTTCTTTTTTACTCTCAAAAAATATCAGAAGAAAGGAAGAAAAGCAAAAAGAATCCAGCTGGAGACTGCAGCCTAGGTATTACAGAGGACAACTGCTGTAATTGGTTGTTAAAAATGGCATTGCAGTCATTTTCTCCACTGATGGAAAATCGACTTTTCCTCTTAACATTTTCTTCTGGGGCTAGGGAAATTAACAGTTTAATTGATTTTAATGAAATGACCGTTTAAACATGCTCAAGTACTAGCTTTAAAGAGAAACAAAAGTGTTTTGAAGCTTCTCTTTCCTAAACCAAATTCTTATGTAATTTGAATGGTGCAGTGTGTGAATGTTGATATTTAAATGCTAAATCATTCAGAATTGGTTCTCAGTAAAAATTTTTCTGATCAACAAATATTCTGAAGGTTTAGCATAAATTATAGCCGATTGAGAGGACAATCCATCAGTGATTTTTTGGTTTGTTTGTCTTGCTCTGTCACCCAGGCTGGAGTGCCGTGGCATAATCTCTGCTCACTGAAACCTCCCCTTCCTGGGTTCAAGCTATTCTCTTACCTCAGCCTCCTGGGTAGCTGGAATTACAGGTGTGCACCACCACACCCGCCTAATTTTGTATTTCTGGTAGAGGCGGAATTTTACCATGTTGGCCAGACTGGGTTTCAAACTCCTGGGCTCAAGTGATTCACCTGCCTTGGCCTCCCAAAGTGCTCGGATTACAGGCGTGAGCCACTGCACCCAGCCCATAAGTGAAATATTCTAAATTGTGTTAAACTGTTGAAAACTGATTGGGGGAAATCTGAAAATGATTGCGTGGTATTCATATGTAACTAGTCAGGGAAAAGAAAGGTTTCTAGGGAAATGAACCTTGTTACTCAACCATTTTGGTGAACTTTGGACCATCCAAGAATCCTTCAGTTGTTATTGGAATGTATAGCAATATGAGTGACATAAATTAAGAGAAAAATGTTTCCATCAGTACAAATAACCACACTATGGATATAAGCAGTCTCACACTTTGTAGATACCAAATTTCTGTAGGGAAATTTGGAACTATTTTGACAAATTTCAAAATTGTTCATATTCCTTAGCTCCTCAACTTCATTCTAAAAATCTATCATAATAAAATTTAGGATGTGTACAAAGATTAACCTACAAGCATGTTCATTGTGGAAGTATTTATTATTGAGAGGAAATGGGAAGAAATCCAACAGTAGGGTTAACTACATTATAAATAAATGTCTACAATGCTGTGTCATTTGGCTTAAAATAGCTGTCAAGTTAATGAAGATAGGTTATAAAATTATATAGAGTATAATTCCTTCTCCCTTATTTTTACAATTAAGGCATATGAAAACATCTAGACAGTACACTTTAAAATTACTAGTGGTTATCTGATTGGTTTTGGGATTATACATACTCCCTTTTTATTGCTTTCTTCCTGATATTCTCTACCTTTTCAACAATGACATGGGGTGCTTAAATAATAAAATTGTCCATTTGTTCACATATCATCACATTGGGATGGTTCAGAGCCTCCCAGCCTTCCTGGGCATAATCAGAATCTTCGTTCTAGTACAAATTGGATCTCTTTAGAATATAAAGATTTTGTAGTTTTCAACATCTTAACACTTTCTCTTTTTATAACATCTTATGTATTTAAAATTTATGTATTTCCTCAAAGTGCTATATGGTATGTGTTAATTTTTTTAATTAAACCTTTTAAAATTAAAAATGTGTTTGAGTATCTCTTATGATAGCTGCTTAGGTAATGGGGAAAATCCAGGACTTGGAATTACTTCTTCTGAAAGATTGTTTTATAATCTACTTCATAGATGTGAATCACTTTGGTAGGGATCATAATGATCTGGATCAAAGATCAAACAGCTATATACTTCAGGCTATAATGGAAAACAAGCCATATCATCCAACCTTTAGGTGTATCGATTTTGTGATTTTCCAGAGAATATTATCACCCATTTCTATGCCTAATGCTCTGATTTGTGTGTCCAAGTTTCCTATGTCATTGGGTCTTAATGCTCACAAACATAACTACATCAGGGCTTAGACCTTTGTTACTTGTTACTAAACCTTCTTTGATGTTTTGACTAGGTCCTCAAAGGGAGCAAACCTGGAATTAAGGTGATTAAGGTCCGGAGAAACAGTTTCTATAGAGATTGGATTAAGGTACCTAACTAATTTATGAGTTAGGCCTAGTTTGTCCAGACTGTTGGTATAGCTCATGCTAAATGAGTAAATTCAAGATTTTCATTTCACCAGAATCATGTATAGTTTGTATTCCACAACCAGCTATTCTATTAATTTACTATTTGAATAGAAACATACTGA
>PVKV010018017.1:0-45975 GCA_004027835.1 Alouatta palliata | reverse complement strand
ACGGAGTTTCGCTCTTGTTGCCCAGGCTGGAGTGCAATGGCGCGATCTCGGCTCACCGCAACCTCCGCCTCCTGGGTTCAAGCAATTCTCCTGCCTCAGTCTCCCGAGTAGCTGGGACTACAGGCACGTGCCACCATGCCCAGCTAATTTTTGTATTTTTAGTAGAGACGGGGTTTCACCATGTTGACCAGGATGGTCTTGATCTCTTGACCTTGTGATCCACCCGCCTCGGCCTCCCAAAGTGCTGGGATTACAGGCGTGAGCCACCGCGCCCGGCCCTTCTTCCCTTCTTTTAAGTGCCTGCCTCCAGCTTCTGCCAGAGGCCATGCTTCCCAGTCTGCAGGGTAGCCAGCCTGCAGGCTGCAACCCTTTATGAAAAATGAAGCTCTCCTTTTCAAATTGATGAATCTCACGATTCTTCAGTTAACAGTGTGCCATTGTAAACGCTATACAAAGCTTGCTGAGTGGTTGGGTGAGCATGTTGGTAATGAAGGAGAACAAGTCAGAGTAGTCCAAGTTCCTGGCACAGACAATATGGTGGAGGGAGCAATGATGATGCTGTTAAATGATGTGATGCAACGGGAGGAAGCACTGGGCAAGGGAAGCCCCTAAGGCAGAAGGAAATCCTTAACATTGCTTTATAGTGGACAACCAAATGTGTGAGTCCTCCTGAAGCCAGGCTGCCTAGGAAAGCCCGCACAGCAATAACAATGATAATAATTATGCCACATTTTTTGATCACTGGCAGTCATCCTAATGGGTAGCACTTTGCATTGAATTCTTCTGGACTGGTTCTTTCCATCTCCACTCTACTCTCCTAATTGGGGACTTTGTGTTTTTTGTTTGTTTGTTTTGTTTTGTTTTATTTTGAGACTGAGTCTTGCTCTGTTGCCCAGGCCGAAGTGCAGTGGCACAATCTCAGCTCACTGCAACCTCTGCCTCCTGGGTTCAAGTGATTCTCCTGCCTCAGTCTCCCAAGTAGCTGGGATTGCAGGTGCACACCACCACATCCAGCTAATTTTTGTGTTTTTAGTAGATACAAGGGTTTCACCATGTCAGCCAGGCTGGTCTCGAATTCCTGACCTCAGGTGATCTGCCCACCTCTGCCTCCCAAAGTGCTGGCATTACAGGTATGAGTCACTGCGCCCAGCTAGGTAGGGACTTTGGAAAGCTAAACACATTTCCCAGACTCCCAGACTCTTGCAGCTAAAGTTTAGAATGTGAACTAGGTGCCACCAATTGCACTCACACCAGATTTGAGAAGCAGAAATGAGGTGGAGGCCATCCTTGCCTCTCCTTTGATTGTTTCTGTCGACAAGCAGGGTCCTTCACAGCTGGCTCCAGTGGTCATTCTGCAGCATCCTGGTGGAACTGCAGCAGCAAGTGTGGCCTGGATTCCAGTCTTCTGGTACCTGTGTCCCAACTGCAAGAATGAGTCCTGAGCTCTTAATTCCAGTGTTGGAGGCAGGTACCCCTACCCTGGAGGGTTACTTCTGAATCATCCTGGGAATCCTCCCAGAGGCCCGTCAGTGGCCACCCCGTCAGCCCTTCCCATGATTTTGTAGTACCTCATTCCCTGTATCCAATGCCTTCTTGCTCAGATCTGCAACTTGGTTTCTGTTTCCTGCACTGAATCCAGTGAGACAGAGATATAGATATGTGCCTGGCACTACGCTATGAGCTGTAAATATTAATACGTTAACTCATTTAATCCTCAGAGCAACCTTATAAGTTTAAGTATGACCTTGAGCAAGTCACTGACTCTCTGTCTGGGGTTAACAGCCCTGCCTAATGTGCTAGGCACTATGCTAGGGCTTTTCCCTGCATTATCTCCTCACAACCTTCTACTGGCTCTTTCTTCAAAGGATGACTGAGTCATAGAGATGCTTACTCAGCATCTCTCACCAAGGTCATACAGCTAGTCAGTGGCAGAGCTGGGTTTCAGTCCACTGCCAACAGCACCCCCAACCATGACGCTATACCACATTAAAGCAGAACTGTCACCCAAAGGCTGTCCTGTGGGCATTTGGAGGCTGCCAAAATAAGAGTGCAATCTCTTCATGCAATCTTCACAATATTACTATGAGATACATGTAATAATAATTACATTTAATTTACAGATGAAGAAATGGAGTCTCAAAGAGGTCACACGCCTAAGAAGAGACAGAGCTAGGAGGTATACCCACACCCATCTAAATTCAAAGCTCCTGCTCTCTCTTCCTGCTCCTTTCTGCCACAACACAACAGTCCCACAAACACAAATGTTATATCTACCCAGCAAAACTCTGAAGTTTTCAAGGTGACAGACATGGCAGCTTTTCTAACTTGCCAAGGGGGAGTTCCCCGGATAGATGCGCCTGTGTCCATGGTGAGTGATATCTGTCCATTGGAAGCTCTGTGTTCCTAGCTGGTGGTGCCTGTCCATCAATAACTTTCCATCCAGTGTGGGGCCCTCGGCAGCTCTAACCTCCTGGAGCCCATGCTATTGGGTAGAATCATCAAGTCCCACAACTCCAGGGACATACAGTGGGAATGGCAATGCCCAAGGATTTAGGAAAGCAACCCCATAGCCTCACCCATAAAATCTTGTCTCCAAACAGCAAGAGACAGGGGCTGCTTGAGAGTGGAGCAGGGTGAGGGGAGCGGGGGTTCACCAGAACGACACTGCCTAAAGATGGAGGGCTCCACTCTCATGCAGCCCTGTCTACTCTCATGGTGGACCAGAGACTGTTTAGAAATGAGGTCTGAGACAGTGCCCTAGTCCTAGCCTCAGATCCATGAGGCTGAGGCCTGCTTCCCTGGACTAGGAGTTGAGAGACCAAGGTTCTGGTTCCATCTGAGTTCCTTTCCCTCACTGCACCTCAGTTTCTTTACCTGTGAAATGTGCCTCATGATCGTTGGACCTCCTGCCTAACAGGAGGACAAAAAGGCTACCTGAGCCCATGTGTGAAGATGCTCTTCACCCTGTTAAGTGCTATGCACATGAGGGATGTGGACAGCCTCCAGGCAGTGATGCTGTGAGAGCAGCTGAGGGGGGTCAGGTTTTGTATTCACCCACTCCCTTTCACTGACCCCTCTGGCAACAATGACATCCTTGCTGCCTGCTGCTCTGCTTTTGCTCTTCCCCTTGGGGGACAACCAAGAGGAAGAACAGTTATGGTTAGATTGAGTTCAACCATTACCCCCCCACACACAGTCCAGACCCCTCTGGGATAGGTCTAATGCAATCTTCACAGTCACCTTATGAGGGTACTGACCTGGCTCCATTTTACAGGTTAGGAAACTGAGAGCAAAGAGGTTACGTGTCCTGCCCGAAGTCACACAGCTAGACAGTGAGACAGCAGGATTTGGAGCTACTGTTCTCTGGCGCCAAAGTCCCAGATTTCCCACCACATCATGCAGTCTCTTACTGTGTTCTAGATTGTAATGGGACTTGGGGGTCAGGGATGTGTCAGGTTTCACCAAGCCTCTGGTTCTATGTACCCCCAACTGAAGCCACTTTCTCTCAAGGGAATTTAAATAAAGAGCAGTTCTATAACTAAACAGATGCCTATCCCAGCAAACACCAAAGCTTTAAAAGAGCTGATTTTTATACTCAGGTTCTCAGAAATTGAAGATGAAGTCATTGTGGCAGCCCTCTGACTCCTTGACCACTAAAGTCATAGTGTTTGACAGAGTCTCTTTTGCTCTTCACTGAGTCTTGTGTTCTCACCTAGGGCAATCCTTCAGTGGAGTGTTCATTCATTCTGTAATTATTTAGTGAGACCCTGCTGTGTATCACACACTGTGCCAGGTAAACAAGACGAAGAAGTTCCTGTGGTCACAAAGCGTTCAGTCCCATCCAGCCAGTGACCGGGGGGCTGGTCCCAGAAGTTAGCAAGCCTTGACTCCAACTTTTCTCCCAGCTATGATTCCAAAAAGAACAGTAACATCCTCATTAACTCTTCCTCCCGTTTCAGAACATTTGTCTGTCATTTAGTTTGTTAATTACAACTGATGCTATGATCAGACTTCAAAGGTACATAGATTATATATCTAACATCCATAATCTAAGTACAAGATCTAACATAAAAATATCTGGAGTAGGGACTACTCCTCAAAGCCCTGGATGTCAGGTTCCACAGAAATGGACTGCTACCGTGGTTCTAGCTTATTAGTCAGTCCTTGAAGGTGCTGTCCTCCATCTGCCTCCTGGGAGAAACCCTTGGAATTTTGTCTATGGTGCTGGAAACCACAGATGTGGCTTAATCAACTTCAAATGCTGCTTAATTAAATGGAATTGCTTCCCAGGTCCATCAAAGCCCCCTTTTTATCTCCTGTTCTGATTGAATCTGCCAGAGGCTAGACACAGTAAATACCCACTGAGTGTTAACCTGAGGTTAAGAAACATGCGTTGTGCCTGTGGCTGGCTGTGGGTCACGGCACAGGGAACCAGCTGTAGGTGAGCCTCTGCAGGAACAAGAAGTCCATTCTCAGCATCTTCCTGATGCCCTACCATGCCCATAGCCCTACCGGATTCCAAGATCAAGAAACCCTGGCTTCTGACCTCAGGAGTGGAGGACACTGAAGACTCCATCAGCCATGACTAGAAATGAGGGACTGGTCAATCAGAAAAGAGGAGTGTGGGGGGAACAATGCAATACAACCTTGAGAGCCTGGACAGTGTGTTCTGAGCCCTCAGACCTGAGCCCTCACTATTCAACAGGAGTCAGGGAGCCGGGAACGGGTCCTGCTGAGCTCTGGTCGGAGGTCTCCCCTGACAGGTGCTAGAGCTCCAGGAGCTTGAGTGGTGGTTCAGGGAACCAGCTCTCTCCAGAGTTCCCAGCGCCCTCACTTTACCTTCCTGCCTCTCAGGGCCATCTCTAGACCACTTCAGGACACACATGTGATGCTCTCTCACTGTCTCTCTCTCTCTCTCTCTTTCTCTCTCTCTCTCTCTCTCTCTCTCACACACACACACACACACACACACACACACACTCCCTCATTCCTAACTTGCCTTCCTCCTCCTTTTCCAGTAAGTCACACCCTGTCACTTTCCTTTTCCAAGAGACTTACCCTTTCATGAACTATTTCCTTAGGCACTGCCAGCTGAGCTCCTAACCTGCCCTGCTCTATAGTGGTGTGCCTTTGCCAATGACACCTGTTACACATGCGTTCTGGCGCTACAGTGCTGGCACTAGTCTGATGAGCACTCACTACGTTCCAAAGGCATGAACATCTCATAATGAGCTTTCAGAAACAGAACAAAGTCAAGATGTTTAGGAGCAGAAGATCACTCCTGAAGCAGCAGACAACACCTGTTACTGGCAGCCCAGGCTTCATCACACCTCCCTAAAGAGGCCACAGGGGTGAAGGGCTCAGCACTTAGTAGGTGTGCTGCACATCAGCTCATGTTTCTCCTCCTGCCACCACTCCACCAAACCCAGGGGACAGGCCTGGAGCCTCTTCTCACCCTGGATCCTTGCCTCAGAGCTAGGACGGCAAGCTCTAGTCCTGCCTTGGAACTAAGGGACCTTCGGCCAGCCAGTCCTCCAGCTTGGCCTCAGTTTCCCACTCGAACCAAGCAGAGCTGGGTGGTTCTCAAAGGCCTTTAATACTGCAGGTCTCTGGCCCAGAAGTTCCTCACTGCCCCTGAAGAGTTGGTGGCAGGCTCAGCCAAAAAGCTGCTTGCTTATGTTCTCCCCTCAAAGAACCTGAGTGATCTATTTGGGAGAAACCCCAGGAAGCAGAAGAGAGGAAGCACGGAGAGAGAGACTAAAAGGAGAAAAGGTAAGGTGAGTTTCAAGGTCACAGTATAGGCAACAGGGCCCCCATTCTGCCAGGGTCTCTGAAAGCGTGCAATTGCCTCCCAGAATTGCTCCTTGAAAGGCAGGGCCAGAACAGTCACTCACCAGCTCCCACTCCCCAGTGGCTGGGATCTTCCCCAGAGGTGTACACTCTGGCCACCCAAAGCCCCTTTCACATCTCCAGGCTGTGTTTGAGGAAAGGCGACGGGAGCTGCTTAGCTGAAACAAGCTCTACAGAAGAAAGCAGCATACATGGAACGCTCCAGGTGGGTTGAGGCAGGGAGAGGTGAATCAGAACTGTCCAACACAGCTGCCACTGAAATTGGAGGTGGGCCCAGGAGGCAGCTATGACAGATGGTGTAGGCCCATGCTCCTGCCTCCAGGTCCTGAGTCATGCTCCACGGCACGAAAGGACCATCCCACAAACATCTAAGTGACGCACCAGGTAGTATTCTAGACATCAGGCAAACAACTAAACAAATGCTCCCCACCCCTGTGCCCTGAGTAAGTCCCTTCTCTGCTCTAGGCCTCAGTTTCTTTACACCCTAAATGGGGATCAGAATGCCTACCCCCCAGAGTGGCATAGGAATGTCTGTGGGGATATTGCGTGACCTTCCAATGCTTTGCACTTGCATTATCATGGGGGTGTGGGGACCCCAGAGAAGTGCAGCCTAATAGTGGAGTCACATGCACCCTGCAGTTAGGGGAAAAGGCAGCCCTGGTCACCCAGACACCCTGGAGGTTGAGAAGCAGGATGATGCCGTGGTGGTACAGGGGTCTTGGAGTCGGGAGGGGTGAGAGTTCACGGCCAGCTCTGCGCACAGACTGGGTGATTTCCGAAAAGTCACTTATTCTCATCGCCAATGGGCATGTGCTGCATGTTGGGGTGGAGAACTCAAAGAGATGGCATCTGTAAAGCACACATAGGCCTGCAGTAGTGCCCTCTTTAGGCTGCCCTGCCTGAGAGCCATGGCACATCTGGATCTCAGGTCTCACAAAGCTAGCCCATTGTCTTTTCTCCAAAGCCTCCCACCTGCTTCACAGGACAGGGAGCAGCATAACCCCCAGCCCAGGTGTCAGGGTGGGGGTGGGCCAGCAGCGGCCCTGGAAACGTTCAAGCTTTACAGTCCCCTAGCAGATCTCTGTTCTCCTCCACTAGCTAACCCCCAGCCCTCTGAGAAGCCCTGAGCTTAAGGAAATCAGGTCCCTTAATAAAAAAAAAAACAATGACAAATAAAGGGTGATTTTGCAAGAGGAGCGTGGTGCGTTCTTGGGGGCTCCAAGCAGTTTTACAGGCCCAAACACAGAGCAAAGGCACTCAGGGGCCACACAGAGTTCCCAGGCCCTGCAGGCTGGCCATGGCCTGGGGCCCATGGGCAGAGATGGTGTGGGAAAGGGCCTCCTCCAGCTCTTCACTCCTCTCCACTGCAACCCAGGCAGCCTTGGCGCAGAGGCTGCTCCTCTGCACATTGATGGGGAGAGGGAGAGGAGGGGGGTGCAGTTCCCTGGGAGTCAGTTCACATGGACTTCCCATGTTAGAGGCCCTATATGCACAAGGAAAACCCTATCCTTAAAAGGGCTTTATCTTGCCATGGATATGGGGTAGGTACAGGGAGCCCTGAGCAAGAACATCCCAAATCCCTATTCCCAGGCACTACCAGAAATGTGGTGTTTTTCTCTGGATCTTAAAGAAAAAAAAAAACAAATCTGGGAATTTACCTCATAAGGAAAGCCAATAGACTGGATTTCAAATGCATCTTTAGGTCAGGCATGGTGGCTCACACCTGTAACCTGAGCACTTTGAGAGGCCAAGGTGGGTGGATCACCTGAGGTCAGGAGTTCAAGATCAGCCTGGGCAACTTGGTGTAACCCTGTCTCTACTAAAAATACAAAAAATTACCCAGGTGTGGTGGCGGGCACCTGTAGTCCCAGCTACTCAGGAGGCTGCGGCAGGAGAATCGCTTGAACCAAGGAGGAGGCAGAGGTTGCAGTGAGCCGAGATTGTGCCATTGCACTTCAGCCTGGATGACAGAGTAAGATTCCATCTCAAAATTAAATAAATAAATAAAATAAATTTAATTAAATAAACAAATAAAATGCATCTTTAGAATCTTCCCTTTTTGCAACACCACACGGAACATCCCAAATTCAAAGTATGCGAGAACCACCAAATACACTGAAAACGGGCACACTCGGCAAGACACAGAGGCCCATAAATGTTGCCAGTAGTTACTAGAAACTAACTTTGATAAGCTGATATTGCAGGGCCTTGGCCTTTCAGCACACTGACTTGGAAAATTAACCTAGAGCCCCTTCAAGACTGAGCCCAGTGGCTGGTGTCAGCCCAGCCACCTATCAGGGACCGGCCAAATGGTGACAACCATAACACAGTTCCCTTATTGTCACACTATGGTAGCATGTGGTTGAGGGAAATGGGGTAGCAAGGCCTAAGGGCTTCCCAAGCCACTGCAAGTATAAACTAGAGAAACTCTTTGAGAACCCCAAATTTAAAATCACTAAGCTGGAAGTTGTTCACAAAGTCTGTATTTCACTTCAGGACCTTTCGTTGTTGTTGTTGCTGAGAAGTCTCACTCTGCCGCCCAGGCTGGAGTGCAGTGGTGCGACCTCGGCTCACTGCAACCTCCACCTCCCAGGCTCAAGCGATTCTCCCGCCTCGGCCTCCTGAGTAGGTGGGACTACAGGCACATGCTAGCACGCCCGGCTAATTTTTGTATTTTTAGTAGAGACAAGGTTTCACCATGTTGGCCAGGATGGCCTCGATCTCTTGACCTCGTGATTCACCCACCTCGGCTTCCCAAAGTGCTGGGATTACATGTGTGAGCCACCACACCTGGTCACCCCAGGACCTTTTAAACCGCCCTAGGCATTTAAAGTGGGGATTATATAGAGGTGGGAGTGTTTATGAAATAGTGAGCACCAAAGAAAGATGTGTACACAGCATTATGCGTGTGACTGTCATTGTGTGAAAGTTCCTGTGCACGGGCACAGCCTGGACTGGTTCTGGGAAGGATGGAAGGTTCTCTGTGCCCCTTTTTTCTCTTCATTGCTGCTGTACTGTTTTCAGAATGGTATCATTTTTTGGTTCTTTGCTTGTTTGTTAGTTTGCGAAAGGTGAGTTGAAATGGCTTCAAACAGACCTAGGCACCAAATCCAATTTTCCAGTTAAATTAATGATGAGTTTCTGACGCAGCACTCAAGGCTGTCTGAAACATCCCCTTGCTGCCCATACTCCCTGCGTATACTCTACCTCCCATCAACCCAGCCAGTCCCTGACTCATCACATGCATTCTGACCTCAGGCTGACCTCAGCTGCTCCATCCCTGCCGGTCACCTTTACTCACCCCTCTCTACCTGAGCAGTCTTCCTCAGCCATCAAGGTCTGTTTCCGCTACCTGCTTCATGAAAGTGCTCCCGATACCCGACCTGGATGGGACCACCTTACAGCCCCTCATCTGGAATCCTCACATCAGTAACTCATTGAAGTATTCTCTCAGCTTGCTGGCAGGGCCCCTCTGGCCTGCAGACATCCAGCCGAGCCGCTGGCCCGCGGCCCCTGCAGCCCTGCAACCCCGGCACAGAGCAGGCACTCAGCAAGTGCTTGACTTGGTGTTTACAGAGGATTGTGCTTACCAGAATGAAATAAAGCCCCCATTCCAGGCCAAGGATGGCAACTTGGATAATCATGTTTTTCATCCCAATCCAAATGGATGTCACCATGTGTTAGTGGCTTTTTCCCCCTACAGGATAAACAAATTTAGTCTCTTTGTGATAGCTCAAATACATGTTTAAAGAACTGCCCCCATGTTGTGTCTTCAAAGACAAAAATTCAGGAAAAACTTGTACAATATTTCTGTTAGTCCAGCTGAAAGTCCAGCAGCTACAGGAACCTTAACTCTCTGGCCTCCGCCTTGGACACTGGACCACCAGCCACAGCACCAGGAGCAAACCCACCCTCTTTTCCGTGGTTCTGAGCCTCTAGAATTCGGGCCTCTGCCAACACACAGCAGGACATCTAGCTTTACACAGGGACCTGTTCTCAGCGTCCCCACAGCACACTTTCCCTCCTGCCCTCTCTCTCTCCAGCATCCACATCTGGTTTCCCTTCAGCACAAGTTTCACAATGGACAGATTTTGCACTTCCAGGATTTATGGTTCCTGCCGCCCCTCCTTGCTTTTGATATGATTCCATTATGTGCTTAAAATCTGGGCCTCGCTCTTGGCTCCGCGGAGCTGTTTATGACAATTCTTTTATGGCCGTAAATCGC
This sequence comes from Alouatta palliata, assembly GCA_004027835.1. Taxonomy (NCBI): domain Eukaryota; kingdom Metazoa; phylum Chordata; class Mammalia; order Primates; family Atelidae; genus Alouatta; species Alouatta palliata. The sequence continues at coordinate 35,900 of PVKV010018017.1, read as the reverse complement.
TCACCGTTAAGAACCTGGTCATGTTCAGAGGTAATAACTAGTTGCTAAGAAAGCAAATTGCAACATATCTCAGATGGTTGCTTAAAAAGTTTTCTTCATAGAAGACTCACGAAGGCTAGTGTTTACCTGATAGGTAAATCCTCTGAGCAACACCTTGGACCCTGTTCTCCTTCATCAGCTGCCAGAGACTGATTAAAAGCAAATTTATCACAATCTTCTCACCCCAGACCAAATTACTTTCTTCCTTCTGCTGTACTAGAGACCACACTGACAGAAGCATTGATAAAAATCAAAACACCAATATCACAAACACCTCCTCTTGACAGCAAACAAGACTGAGAACACTTTTTCTTTTCCATCTCTGCATTACATTTTTTTGGAAGGCAAAGGCTTTCAGAAATAAGGAGACAAACTTTTATGAGAGACCAGGCATGGTGGCTCACGCCTGTAATCCCAGCACTTTAGGAGTCTTAGGTGGACAGATTGCATGAGCTCAGAAATTCAAGACCCAACAGGGCAACATAGTGAGACCCCCATCTCTACAAGAAAATTTAAAAACTAGCCAAGGGTCATGGCATGCACCTGTAGTCCCAGCTGCTTGGGAGGCTGAGGTGTGAGGATCACTTGAGCCTGGGAGGCAGAGGTTGCAGTCAGGTGAGATCATACCACTGTACTCCAACTTGAGTGACAGAGCAAGACCCTGATTCAAAAAAAAAAAAAAAAAAAAGCCCTGACTTTTAGCAAGAACTTCCCTGAACCAAGGTTTCTCTTGCCTCCTAACTTCCTTTCTGCCATCCTTCCTTCATCCAACAGCCAGACAGCTCTTCTCATAAGGCAAAAGTGAATCACACAACCCTGCTTGAAATTCTCCAATGGCTCCTTATAATCCAGGTGATGAAGCCCAAACTCCTCAGCTGCCCAGGGCCCTGCACAATTTGGGGTTGATCTACATATACAGCCCTATCCCCCTTCCCTCCTCTGCCCAGATCCCTTCCCTACACACACAGGGCTCCATTAGCATCCTAGAGTTCCCTTGACCTTCCCCATCCCAGAGCAGTTGTTTAAGCTGTTGCCTCTGCCTGAACCATCCTCCCAATCCCTGCTTCCCTATCAGAGCATGAGTGCCCACTGTGCCCTAGGAGAGTTTAGCAGTGTGCCTAGCCTTTCTCTCCTCACACTCTGTCCATCACACTCCCTGAGGGCTGTGTGGGTCTGTGTGTCTGAGATCACTGCAGAAAACTCCTTGGACCACCACTTTAGCATCCTCTGGTACTGGATGTAGGGTTGCCAGTTAAAATACAGGCCACCAGTTAAATCTGAATTTCAGATAAACAAGGAATAATTTTTAGTATAAGTATGCCCCAAATATTGTATGAGAATTTTATATTTTTTGTTTGTTAAATTTGACAATCCTAGCTGGTTGGGAACTCTGGGACGTCCTCCAGAGAGAAGAACTGAGGACCAGGTGGCAGCAGCAGGCAGACAGGAAGGTGATGGTGACACCTGGGCAAAAGGCGGGGAGCACCCCTACCCTCCTCCTGGGAGGCAGTGTATGGCCATGCAGAGCAGGACTCCAGAGTCAGCCTGCTTGGGTTCGAATCTCAGCTCTGCCACTTGCTAGTTATTTTGGGCAACTTAACCTTCTTTCTGCCACAGTTTCCTCATCTATAAAATGGGGATAACCTACTTCATGTGGTGGTTATGAAAATTAAATAAATTAATATTTGTATGCCACTTAGAACAGTCCTTGAGACACAGTAAGCATTCTATAAGCATCTAATAAATATAAACCAAAAGAAGTCAGCCATGCCAACCCACAGATGAGGGGGTGAGTCTAGGAGATTTAATAATCATAAAACAAGAATGAACATCTATGGAATACCTGGTATGTGACAAGACACTGCGCATCATGTTTGTTCTATATCAGCTCATGTAATCTTTATCACAGCCTTATTATTTATTATTATTATTATCCTCTTTTTACAGAAAAGGAAGCAGAAGCACTAGGTAGACTAGGAATCTAAACCAGGAAGTCTGATTCTGTAACGCGCTGGACTGTGATAAACTGTGGTCCACATTAATTCATTCATCCTGCATTCAATCATTTCTTCATTGAGCACCTACCATGCGCCTGGCCCTGTGCTCATGCTGGGGAACCGGAATTAATGAGAAAGACGCAGAGCAACCTCAGAGGATCATGGAGCTGAGGGAAGACCTCATAGGAGCCTTCGAAAGTGTGAGGAGTGGCACTGGAGAGAAAGGGGTCTATGGGCCACGCAGACAGCAGGTGTCTCTCCTACCCTGGGGCCGGAGGGGAGTCGGGTAGATGTGTGCAGTCGAGGAGGGTTTCCCTGTAAAATGACATCTTTGCAGATTCGGGAAGGGAAACAAAAGCAACCAGCCTAGCCAAGGAAACAGAAATTGGCGGTGCCTGCACAGAGGCTTAGGACTTTGTGGCAAACATGAAACAGGGCTGGTGAGAGGCAAGAGACAGGGCAGGGAAGAACGAGGACAGGTGAAGCCAGCTGGGTGGGCTGCTCGTCCCCCTGAGCCAAGCAGAGAGGGACAGCTCCAAAGATGGGCCCGGACCCTCACCATGGGACTCACCCAAGCCACCAAGGACTCTCCTTGCCTCTCTGTGGTGCCAGCTGCACAGCACAGGTGCCCACCGCCCATCACCAACGTCTGCTCAGTGAGGTTTGAGGCTGCCCAAGCCCTCACTGAATCAACTGTTCCTGAGCTGCTGTTGTAAGAACATTCGAAAAACTGGAAAGCAAGGAGAGAAGCTTTTCAGCAACGCCCAACATTTCACCACTCTAAGAGAATGATGCTCGTGTCGCTTTCTTCCCATCCTTTATACAGAGGTTACCATTTTGCATACTTGTAATCACAGTGTTTACAGAACCTTGTGTTTTTTCTACTTACTGCATAAGCATTTACTCCACGAATTTAGAGCTTTCACTATTTACCCAATCCCCCATTGTTTGGCATTTAGGTTAAATCTTTATTTTTAACAAGGACTAGCTTTGCATGTGGTGTTTCTCCATTATGAGAATTTTAAACAGATTTCTGAAGTGGTTAATAAGATGAAATGGTTTACTTCAAACACCCTGGATACCATACTGTAAATACGATTTTCCCAAATTTTGTACCAACTGATAGTCCCACCAGTGATGCTTAAGTAAGGCTTCCTCACTCTGACATTATGGGCTTTGGATGCTGCTATTTAAAATAACATTTCCTCACTGAGCAGGACCAAACCCAAAATGCATGTTGCTGCAGCGCTGCTGTGCTCTGCCTTGGTGGCTAATGAGGGTGCAGGTTCTTTGATGAATGGATTAATTGCTTTTCCTTTTCTCCTGAATTGTCCTTTGATGTTCTTTGCTCATTTATATGTTAGGGCCCTCTTTAGAAATACCTTTGCATGTGTTCTTAATATAGTATAGATGCTTGTCTGTAAGGGAGTGTTGTGGGGTGAACGGAAGGTGGAATTAATGCTGCTTGTTGGTTTGTGGTATTTGCTGCAAGCGTTTTCTCCCATGTTCGGGGGAATCTTGCAGTGTCCCATGTAACCCAGCTGAGGAACAGAGCCCCCCACCCTCACTGCCTCGGGGCTGCTTTGAGCCTAATCCAATACTGCCTGTCTGCCCCCTGCATCATTTCCTCTGGACATAAGTTACTCAGGATCCTGAAATATTCCCAGTGTAAAGAACAAAACCAGAGATTGTTCTTGGGAACCTTGGCCTTTCAATCTCCTTCATCCCAGAGCATGGCCAGGGAAGGGGTCAGCATTCAGGGCTGTAACTAAAGGAGAGCCACAGAGGAGGCAGCTGGCTGCCCAGACTCCACAGGCTGCAGGTGACAGGCAGAGGTAGGAGCTGGAGAGGGAGATGCACCCGCCAGGCTTAGACTTGGAGCCAGCAGCCACACAATACTATGGAAGCAGGTGTTTTGGGGTGTCATGAGTGGTGATGGGACCAGACAGGTTACTGGAGCCCAGGACCTTGCTGTGGCCTAAGTAGCTGGGTACAGGACACAGAGACAGAGCCCTGGCTAACATTAATGCACAAGGTGACCTTGTGTGCTATCAACTCCATTGCTGGGCCTCAGTTTCCTCATATACACAATGAAAGCCATTGCACCAGTGTACTCAGGCCCTACCAGTGCTGAATTCCAGGATTCCTGTCCTGCCAGGGAAATAAAAAGGACTCCTCTTCTGAAAAGAAGATCAGTCATGAAAAGAACTAAAAGAATGGGGGTAGGAATTGGCCTGGCTCCCAGCTCCCAGGGCAGGAAACCAGCCTTGACCAGTCAAGACCCCCTTTGCAGCAGACCAAGGAGGTAGTGCCCACCAGACACCTTTGGGATTTCCTGGAAAGCCACACTCCTGCCATCACTGTCTCCTCCTCCCAGAGACTTCATCTCAAACAAATGCCCTGAGGAGAAACTGGCCTCCCTGGGAATATGGACTCCCCATGGTCACCCCTACATACCCCCTGCACACACGCAAACATGCACACACACCAACACATAAACACACCCACACACATACTTTCTCACATGCAACCTGTCTGTCTAGCCTGGATTCGGCGGTACTCTGACACGCTGGGCTTTTGCCTGAAACATGTCTTTATTTACTCCACAGATACGAGTGAGCCCCTACTAGGTGCCAACCGCTGCTGTAGACACTGAGGGTGAGCAAGACAGAGACCCACAGACACATCATCCACAATGCACCCCCAAATAAACATGAAAATGAACAATCTGAAGTTGCTGCACATACAATGAATGAAGTAAAACCAGTGGCAACACAGTGAGGGACTGTTGTTGGGGGTGTGCTCGTGTGATTGGATCTGGACGGTGCATACTGGAGCCGAGGCTCAGTGAAGGAGAAGAGGGGTGCCTGTCAGCCCCCAGGGAGGAGCACTGCAGGTAAAGGGGCCAGTGAGCACAAAGGCCCTGAGGTGGGAACAGGCTTGGATGTTTGAAGATAAGACAAGGCAGAGCGGCCTGAGCACAGCCTTTGGGGAGCTTGGCAGGGGCTGGTCACAATGGGGTGTGCACTGCTAAGGACTTGGCTTGGACTCTTCATGAGATGAGGAGTAATGAATTCCTCCAGGAGATCACTGTGTGAGCAGCAGGGACCATGAAGGGGCAGGAGTGGCCTCCCTCCTGTGGTCACTGGTTAATTCCTTTCCATCTTTCATCTCTAACTCAGTGGCCCCTTCCTCCAAGAATCCGTCCCCACCTCGCTATCCCGTCAGATGCCCTGATGAGTCTCCCATCACCAGCCACCCTCCAGGACATTGACCTCTGCAGGAGTTTCATACTCATCCCTGTGGTTGTATAGTTAATGTCTGCCTTCCTCACTAAACTCTGAGCTGCTTGGGGACAGGCACACAGCTACCTCGGCTCACCTCAAACCCCCAGCACCTTGCACAAAGCCTGGCACACCATGGGTGCTCAATAAAGGTAAAGAGAAGAAATAAGCAAATTCCTGGGCATCTCAGCAAAATTTCCACTCCCTCAAGGAGTGCTGTGCTGTTTCCACTTCCTCCCTCCTCTGTGCCCCCAACTCTTCACGTCTTCCTCTTCTGTAGAACCCAGTATGACCAGTGATGTGTTGACACCTGCACACACACATGCACACACACGCATGCACACATGCAGGCAGGGCATATATCCTTCACTGTACCCTAGGGACCTCCTTGAAGCAGGCAGTGCCACTGTGCAAAGAATGACCTCACCCATACCCACCTGCTCAGAGACCCTCAGCTTGGGCTCACCAGAGAGTCTGTGCCCTGAAGGTGTATCAGGGGCCAAGCCCCCTCCCTCACCCAGTGGGGCAGCACCACCCACAGACCTGCTGGCAGCAGGGGCCGCATCCTTTCCTGCACCATGGTTCCAGAAGAACTCACACGAACAAGGGCTCAGCTCTGCTTGCACAGTGGCTGCCTTTTGTTAAACCAGATACCCGCATACACAGACTGAGGAGTGTAACTCAGGACAAAACACTGGGATGTCTGACCCCTGGTCCAGCCTAGGAAGCTTAAGAACTTTGGTCCATATTTCTAGAGCCAAATACTTTTTCCTGTGAAAACTCAGTGCCCATGATTGCTGATGCTGTTAGATACCAGTTAATCAGTCAACATATTCTTGAAACAAACATATTAGAAAAAAAAATTGTTAATAAAAAAATAATACATTACATGCTCTAGGAAACCTTGGTATTTAAAAAATTCCTTTGCAGCATAAAATGTATTTTTTGGAAGGCAATTGGCAATTTCTATGAAAAGTCTTAAAATGGTCATTGCCAGGGCCCTGTGATTCTATTTCTGAGACCTGATCCAATGTACTAAAAGATACCCCAAAATGGAGCTATGAGAATCTTTGTCAAACAGCATTGGTTGTAAGAGGATAAGATTGAAAACAATCCAAACAGCCAGCACAGAGAAGTCAAATTAATTCTAGCACATCTGTGCAATGGAATACTCTGCCTCTAATTCACACTAATCACAATGGTCAGCACATATCAAACACTTACTCTGTGCTAAGGACCACATCAAAAGCATTGTATGCACCATCTCATTTAATTCTGCCTATGCTGTACGTATTATCATCTCCATCTCACAGATGAGGAAACTAGTACCAAAAAGAGTTAAGGTATTTGCCCAAAGTCACACAGCTAGTACTTAGGATGCATACTCCAGCAGGCTGACTCCAGACACCAACCTCTTAGCCATTGTACTACCCAGCCTCAAATGAAACCGTTAAGAGAGCTACTATTGTAGCAAGATTAGCCACATGGAACGACGTTCACAACATGCCGATAGCTACGGCAAGCAGGTTATTGGAGAGTACATGCAGCCTGAGCCCGTGTGTGCATGTGCACGCAAAGCAGAGAGGATGGTTTGGGAAGATAACACAGCTAGCATCTTGGTGTAGATCTCTGGATGAAAATGCTTGTGTTTTCTTCTGCTTGTGTTTTCTGATTTTTCTGGGAAAATGTGCTGTTTCAATATTAAGAAAAAGTATTTCAAAACTAACATAAATGCCAAAAATCACTCCCTCATATTCATCTTATACGTAAGTGCGAATGTCCAGCTATTGGCTTTGCTTTAAATATAGGCACAACAGCACGCATAGGCGCTGCTTGCTTTTCATGGCTCGGCTTCTTCTTGAAGCAGCAGGTGCTCTATAGCTGGGAACAGATGATGCAGATTCTTCCCATTGCACCCCTCAGCAGACTGTCCCCATCATCCAGGAGCCCTCTGGGCATTTTTGCTTCCAGGGAGCTGCCAAGCTGATGGCACAGAGCTGGTTGAGCTCTATCCTGAGAGCCAAGCCCAGGGACTCCAACAGCTTGAGATGATTCACCTCCTGTCTCTGAGTCTGCCAAGGCAGTAAGAAGTGAAGTGCAGACAGGTCTCAAAGCAACAGAGTGGCCCAGGGACAGGAGTCCCAGTTCTGCAGCCACATATACTGAAGACTCTCCTGGCCTAGCCACCTACTCCCTGGCTCTGTGACCTTGGGAAAGTTATTTCTCCTCTCAGAGCATGTTTCCACACCTGTCAAATAAAGAAATGGAAAGTGCCAACTTGGAAGAAAAGTACCAATTTGTAAGAATCAAAATAATAGATAAATTACATATAAAATGATGGTGCCAATAAGTCACCTTTCCTGGGCACTGACTACATGTATGATTTCCATAGTTCTCACAGCCACCCTATCAGAAACGTTGTGATAATCCGTACTTTACAAAGGACGAAACGAAACAAAAACTGATGGCGGTGAAATCACTTGTGCTGGTGAAGAGTGAGGAAGGAGTTTCTGCCACCAGGGCTGGGTTCACACCACTACACCTCGCATCCTGGCACAAAGTCTAGAACACGGGAAGGTCTTCATCCACATGGTTGCCATTGCTCCCTATTAGGCCTCTCTGCCTGGCTTTGGAGAGTCAGCACTCTTCCTGGTTCTCCCCACCACCCAGACACTCACAAACCACCAGGCCACTGACCCACTTTAAGGAGCTTTCCTTTGGGAGTAACCAAAACTCCCTCCCCAGTACCCGCCCCCGCCCCGGCCCACACACACATACCCTCTTTGAGTCAGTTCCAGTGACCACAGTCAATGACTTTGCTGCTGTACAGTCTATGACAAGCCCCTGTCCAGAGCTGGCCTTGTGCTCTGGCCGCCAGGGCTGCTGGCCCAGCAGAGGACCCTGGGAGTCAGGCCTGCAGGCACTCACACTTGCCTCCTGCTCCAAAACCCTTTCAGGTCTTCTTTGAGGATCTGGGCCCTGGGCCTGGGTCTCCGGATGGGTCAGAACAGTTGGTCTGCCTGGCCAGAGAGGGAAGCACTTGATTCAGAAAAGGAGTGCCCTTCAGCAGCCTCTCTACTGTCTGAGCTCCCCAAAGGCAGAGCAGGACGCTGGAAGTGTCTGTGCGCTGTGATCTGGGTGTGTAAATGTGCGAAGGAGGCGTGTTGTGTAAGCGAGAGGGTAGTGGATGTGTGTGTGCGCGTGCGCGCGTGGCCTCGGGTGTGCACCGCTGCGTTTGCGGTCCTTTCCCGGGGCGGGCGACGGGCGGGCTGGGAAGGTCTCCTCCCCTCACCACGTTGAGAAATCTCAGTGAGTCACCGAGTGGTGCTGCATATTAATGAGCTCGCTCGCTGCGAAGGCTGGAGCGGATTTAAAAGAGGCCAGGGCGGGCGGAGGGAGGCTATGGAGAGAGCGCAGAGCCCAGCGCAGAGCGCAGCGCACAGCGCACGGCTACAGACAGCCCCGGACATCCACTGACGGCACAGCCGGAGCCAGCGGAGCCGGGAGGCGCACCGCGGGAAGAGAAAGCCGAGCAGAGCCAGGTGGCGTCTCCGGGACGCCGCACCGACGGGCCATCGCCCTCCCCATGTCCCTGCTCCCGCGCCGCGCCCCTCTGGTTAGCATGAGGCTCCTGGCGGCCACGCTGCTGCTGCTGCTCCTGGCGCTGTACACTGCGCGCGTGGATGGTGAGTGCGGGGAGCTCCCCTTGTCGCTGTCTCGGCTCCTTCTGTCCTGGGGAACCCAAGCGCCAACTTCTAGGCATCCTGGGATCCCGGGGCGAGGGGGAGGGGGTCTGGGTGGGCACCATGGGTGGTTGAGAAGCAGGAGATTCCCGCCTCCGCCCCAACGCGCGCAACTAAGCAGTCGCCCTGCGATCTCCCACAGGGTCCAAATGCAAGTGCTCCCGGAAGGGACCGAAGATCCGCTACAGCGACGTGAAGAAGCTGGAAATGAAGCCAAAGTACCCTCACTGCGAGGAGAAGATGGTTATGTGAGTTCTTACTCCTCACCTTGAGGGGGTACGCACTGCTCTCAACATGATCACAGGGCACAGCCTGGGCCTGGGTCGGGCTAACAAACATTTCTCTCTGACTTTGTCAAGGCCCTGGAAAAGCTTTTGTAATTGCCCAGCAAGTCCTTAGGACGCTGGCGAGACACTGGAAGACTGTGGGAAAAGGGAGTCACGGTCCTGCTTGGGAACAGCGCTTCCAAGTTCACCCTTGCTAGGATTCAAATGAGTTGTCTCACTATTTGTCCCACGGGCCACCCACTCTGCTAGGGCCATGGAGGGTTAAAGGGCTCCCTTTTGCCAATTCAGAAAACCTAGATTGAAATCACTCAGAACATACTCACACCCAAACTGTGAGGCGTGCTGCCTTCTGTCACTGGACAGAGTATTAATGCAAACACGTCTTAAACTCTGATCTCCTTCAGAACCTTGTTCCCGTCAGACCAGTGGACGGCCAGTTTTTGGCTCCTAGAGATTTCATTTTGAGAACACTTCACGGGCTTCCCTGACGGGCTGTACTCCTTGTGGGTCCCGGATACTGAGCAGTCCTGCAGAAAGTACTCTGCTGGGGTTAATGTGCCACATGGCTTGAGCCCTGCTTGGTGGGGATGTGGGCAATGTTGGAAAAACTGGGGCAGAGTGAGAGAACACTGAGTTTCTTGCTCCTCCGCCTTCCCAGTTAACCACTTGAGGCCAGCACCCTGCTCCCTCATCGATATGCTCTTGGCTGGGAAGGGAGCCCTTGACAAAGCAGCCACCAAATATTTGCCACACATTATCGTCCCCTCTTCCCCTCCCCCAGAAACAGGAAGCACTTTATTCTCAGTCTGGGCAAGTGTCTTCCACCGGCTGGCCCCCGCAGGTGCAAAGACCTTCACACAGTATCTGTGAAAGCAGGGCACACCCCAACCCAGCACCCTACATCCCCCACCTAGGGGCTACACAGTCAGGCTGAAGTTAGGGGAATCCAGAAAGCCACTGGGCCTGAGATGACCCCACTGCCTTCCTTCACAGGCACCTAAATTAACTCCCTTGTCCTTACTCCTCGTCTTGCAGACCAAATTCAAAAAGACACCCAAAAATCCTTTTGGATGGGGGCCAAGTGCCAAATGAGCTGGGAAAGGAGCTTCAAGCTCCTCGAGGCTTCCAGGATGGGGGCTAATGACAGGGGGAATTGCAAGTTAAATCTCACTCATCTAAGAGCTGAAATATGCTCCGTATACCAAGCGGGTATCTGAGACCTGCAGGGGAAGAAAGCAGGGTAAAGGATGCAGTGATGCCAGAAAAGACAGAGCCCTCGGTAAATAGGCTTGATCTTTTCCTGGCTAAACTTTTCCACAGACAGAGGGAAACTATAGCTAGGCAAGTGCATGAAAGGCTTCTGGAGCCTTGTGGAAACTTGCAGGGACATCAGGAGATCAGCACACAATCCAGTCACCCTCTACTAAACCTCCACCCCACCCGCAGAGCCTGCCACTCCATCCCTGAGGGCTGGGGGCTCCTCTCCCCATCCACAATCCTAAAACTCTCCAGATCAGATGAAGGGCCAGCACTTTTGCCAAAGCAGGTTTTCAGCCACAAAGACTGAACAAAAGCAAGTTTTCCAGCTCACCCTGAGTCACCCAGAAATCTTTGCTGAGGCTGGGGTTGGGGCAGGGACAGCGGGGAGAGGTCCACTTTGCAAGTGGGAGCCCTTGCACCCAGAAGGATCCAGAAGAATCTGGATTCTAGAAAGGGCAATTTGTGTCATAGGTCTGTGGAGCTCTCACCAAAACCCTTATATTCCCCAGAACTGTGGAAGAGAGGGTCACAGAACTCAGAATTTCTGATAGTTGCTGGAATCACAAATCCCCTTGTCTGCCCTCCACAACCGATTTTCTTAATCCCAGCATTATGACGTGGCATTTGAGCACTACAGTGGGAGGGCTGAGCATCCTTTCCTGTTCTCCCTGACCTTCAGGATTTGGGATGGGCAGCCTGAACGTTGACCTCACTGAGAAATGGGTTTTTATCAGGCATTGCCTGTCCTTTCCTTCAGAATGCAAAAGCAGCCTGTAGGCAGAAAGAGAAAAGCATTTGCTAAATTCCTGCAGGGTGACTGGGTACAGTGGGGGAGAAAGACAGCCAGAGTTCACTCTGAAGCCTGGCCTGTGCTCAAGGCTACAGGATGACCTGGGTCACAGAGGGGTCCAGTCAAGGGAGGAACCGTCACTTGCCATCAGCAGGAAGACTCAGCCTGGGAAATTAGGCCCTAATGGGGACCCCAGAAACCCAGAGCATGGAAAAGGGAAGAGAACAGGTTGCCCAGGAACATTATGCCACATTCTGGTGGCAAGATCAGATTTTCCTTCCCCATCAATTGGGAGACTGACGTCATGGCAATCCTGCCCCCTTCTAGAACTTAGCCCACAAGCCCTGACATTTTCCATTTGGTAACAGTGGGGAACTAGCTGACCTCTGTCCCACTCTTCTCACTCTGTCCACTCTCATTGCCAGTCTCCCCTCTTTGCCCTCCAAGCCCATCCCAGCACCCCAGTATACCATCATAGCTTGCTTGGCTGTGACCCCTCAAAAGTGGCATCCTCACCTCTCACCTTGCACTTTTCCAAATACCCTAGGTGGTCCCTCATTCCCCCTACCTCCTGTCAGCCCTGGGACCCAGCCCTGGATGAGAGGGGCTCAGAATTTCTGAGCAGCAGGCTTGCCCGCCCACCAGGCTGGAGCCTACACAGCAAGGCTACTCCTTCCCTCAGCCACTTCCTCTTTCATGACGATGACTAATAACAGTAACTATTAACTGTGTATCTACCAGGTCCTGGGCACTTTGTAAAGACTGTATCTTTTAACCATCCCAGTAACCCCCTGAGATAGTCCTATTATTGTACCCATTTTACAGATGGCCAAACTGGATTCAGAGAGGTTTCCTAAGGTTCCACAGCCAAACTTAAGATTCAGTCCCAGGCTCCTACAGTCTGCACAACACCTGCTCCTCTACCACATGGCTAGGCTTCTGCTGGGTGTCAGGACACTGGCTGATAGAGGCCTGGGATCTTCAGGCTGTGCAGAAGAGAGGTCTTGCTTTTCTGCTCAGGGGCGAGATACCTGGGACCTCACACAAAGCCAACAAGACTTTGCCTCAGGATCAGGAGATGTCTAGCCCCAGGGCAATCTGCAGTGGGTCAGGGAACTGGGGTTGAGGAGACAGAAAGCAGAGTGTCTGCAGGGCATGTCTCAGCCCTGCCATGAGTTCCTCAAATCCAAGGACAGAGGTCCTGGCACGTGCACCTTACTGGCGTTAGCTTTCTCCACTGCTGATCCCAGGCTCAGAGGGGCTGGAAGAGTCCTCTGACCTTTGTTCCCCAAAAGAGGCCTGAGCCCTGGAGACAAGACACTGCATGAGCTTGGGGGTGGGAGAGAGACCATCCCAGACTCTCAGGGCTTCGAGGGGAAAAGTGAGGGCTGCTCACTCCATATAGGGTTAGGCCCGAATATGGAGTCGGAGAATAAGGGACACCCAGAACCTTCCAAAGAGCCAGCCAGGGAGTGAGCACATAAGTAGGCTCCCTTGAGAGGAGGGCGGAAACCACAGTCTCTAAGGGACCTGACTCTGCCCAGGGCCACCCACAGGCCACATGAGAGGCAACATGTTATTCAGGCTCCTCCACCCTCCACCTCATCCTGCTCCATTTCAGCATCACCACCAAGAGCGTCTCCAGGTACCGAGGTCAGGAGCACTGCCTGCATCCCAAGCTGCAGAGCACCAAGCGCTTCATCAAGTGGTACAATGCCTGGAACGAGAAGCGCATGTACACGCTGCCCCCACTCACCTTCCTTCCCAGCAGACCCAGCTGTGGCTCTCAGGACGGGAAGGGACCCATCCCCCTAAACCAGGTCATCTAGCCCCATCTAATATGTGAACACCCACCACAACATCCCCAGCAAGCAGATACTCAGACACTGCTTACATACCCCCAGGGAAGAGGAACTCACCACTTAACAAAGCTAGCTATGCATCGCTTGTACGTCTCTGAGCATGTCAGTTTGTCATTTTGTAAACTAAAGTCTGTCTCACTCTCACATTTGCATTATAATCTTAATTCTTCTTTTTATTTAAATTATGTAAGTTGTTAAATAGCAAGGTGAGCACTGGCATGGCTGCCTCTGAGCACTTCAGAGGGGTGCAATGGGACCACTTAGGTGACTGTGTATATTAGCTATAAAACCAGGAGGTGCTGAGGGTGATCCTTGCCAAAAACATGTTCTCTTCTCCAAGGTGCCCCATGCCCACTGCTGCCCAGAAACCTGATAAACTCCTTCCTTTGCAGGTGCTGAAAGGCACCATGGGTTTGGCTCTTCAAAATCAGAACCACTGTTAACCAGGGATGGCAGCAGTGCAAAGACCACCCGTGCCCTGAATCAGCCCTGTGCTTACTGGGCACTGTTTCCCCATAGTCAGCTCTGGTCTCCTGGTATGTCGGGCCTCGGAAGGGGAACCCAGTTCCCAGCTCCCCGGTACCATGCGAAGGTAGCCTGTCCTGCCTCGCTCCTCAAATACTCAGAGTCTATTCACACCTTTGCCTGCACAGCGTGATCAGGAACCGTACGCACATGCGCACACACACACACACACGAATGCACGCATGCAGGTGACTTCCCCAGGAGCTAATGCCAGCACCCCCTGCTGCAGAGGGGGAAATCAAGGCTAAATGGGAGAGAGGGGTGACTTGCCTGGGAGCACAGGGCAAAGCAAGGACAGCAAACCAGGCCTCCTGGTGCTCCCCCATGAGCCGCCCTCACAGATTGAAAGGTGCAGCCACACTGGGTGCCTTCCCATCATCCGGCCCAGCCGTACTACCCCAAGCTCGGCCCTATGACCAGCTCTCCCACAGCGGACACACGGGCTCAACTCCTGTACCTGAGCCTTTTTTGCTGCCTCCAAAACAGCTTCATCTGCAGTTGCTTGAAATAGAAAGTGATGAGAGTGAGAAATTATTTTCTATAAATCTGATGGGAATGAAGCCCTCTTTCTGGTCAAACCAGGTGGCTCATGTGGCAAAAGCCAGAACTTCCCAGTCCACTCTCTGTCACCCTCAAGGCCCTGTGTCATCAAAATGGGCACAAGGCTAACCCCATGAGCTGGTTATGGAAGAGGCTGAGGACATCTTGGTCTGACTGCTGGGGGATGCTCAAACCTTTAGCTCACCTTGTTCCTCCCTTCCACCTGAGCTGCAGCCTGAAAAAGGTGGCACACGCAGGTCTACATGTGGCCCTGCTTTTTCATCCCCCAAAATTCCAATAATAAAAGCAATGAGAGCCTCTCAGCTACCAGGCCTTTTCTCACATTGTTACAAAAGTTCACCCCTCTTTCTTGGAGTGAAAAAGGTGTCCCTGCCCTCCCAACCTCCCTCCCCTGAAAAAAGTTGAAAATATCTTAATGAATGTAGAACAGTGACAAAGGAAGTGTTTGAAGTTCTCTTTGCAGAGAGAGAGACAGAGAAAATACCTGAACCTAGGGTGGCGCAAGGAGAAGGGTATATGGTGGGCTCAGGCCCACACGGACCACACTGGGGAGCTCTGAGCACTTCAGAGACCAGAGTTCTGGCCACCACAGGAAGCAGCTGAGTCAAGCATTTCATTTCAATGCATAATTCGGTGGTCTTACTCAGAAATCAAGAATGAGACAGAGAAGTGATAAGCTGAGTGTAAAGTATGGCCCCAGGGCCGCCATGGGGCAGAACTAGAAGACAGCAAAATATCTAACTGGAAACACCCTGAGAGGTGAGGGGAAGGTGGGCTCGGGAACCAGTAGAGATAAGGAAGTGTGGCCAGGAGCGGGGACCGAGGGGCACAGGCCTCCCGCACCACTGCCCCAGCCCCACCAACCACCTCTTCTGACTCCAGACAGCAACTTCTAGAGCCAGCATTCTTCTGGAGGACATGCACTCTTTGGGCAAAATACAAAGAAATATACAAGCCTAAGTCAAGGGAGAGAATGCCTCCCACCCTTGCTATTTTCCCTAAATAGGGAGGCTGAGTACAGACGTGGAAAGGAGCAAGGAGGTGGGGGAGAGCCCACCATGCTAGAGAAAGACTGCATTCCTGCCACTAACAGTCAATGGCCACTGGGCAAATCTTAAGCCTGAGGTGCCTCAGTTTCCTCACATGGAAAGTGGGTTTGCTCCATGGGCCTCTGAGGACATAATGAGATTGCAGAGGTGAGATTGCAGATGGTTAGAAAGGACAGAGCCACACTGGTGTGCGTTTTCATGGCCCCTGGGGCCACATCCTCAGAAGGGTCCCTCCTACATCCCCCAGGGGTTCCTGCAGTCCTGGAGCAAGGGCACTCCCTGCAGACCAGACATGAGTGAAGCCACTTAGCCAGCCGCTTGTGAACTGCCTGCCTCCTGTCCTGAGCCACTTACACGTGTGTTTTTTTCTCCCCAGGGTCTACGAAGAATAGGGTGAAAAACCTCTGATAGGAAAACTCCAGACCAGTTGGGAGATTTGTGCAAAGGACTTTGCAGATTAAAAAAAAAAAAAAAGAAAGACTTTCTTTCTCACAGGCATAAGACACAAATTATCTATTGTTATGAAGCACTTTTTACCAAGGATCAGTTTTTACATTTTATAGCTGTGTGCGAAAGGCTTCCAGATATGAGACCCATCTCTCTTGTGCTCCAGACTTCATCACAGGCTGCTTTTTATCGAAAAGGGGAAAACTCATGCCTTTCCTTTTTTAAAAAAGGCTTTTTCTGTATTTGTCCATACATCACTATACATCTGAGCTTTATAAGCGCCCAGGAGGAACAGTGAGCTTTGTGGACACAATTCATTGTCGTGTTGCTTGCTCCGTTCCTAGCTTGGGAAGCTTCCGCTCAGAGGTCCTGGAGCCTCAGCACAGCTGCCACGGGCTCTCCTGGGCTTATGGCCAGTCACAGCCTCAGTGTGACTCTGCAGTGTCCCCTGTGGCTGGGCAAGCAGGAGCAGGTCTCTGTGCATCCGTTCTTTGAGGAACTCAAGTTTGGTTGACAGAAGAAAATGTGCTTCATTCCCCCCTGGTTAATATTTTTACACACTCTAGGAAACATTTCCAAGAGCCTGTGATGGCGAGGCAAATGATTCTTAAAGAAGATGTGGGGTCTTTCCCAACCTGAGGGTTTCTGAAAGGTTCACAGGGTTCAATCTTTAGTGCTTCAGAAGCATGTGAGGTTCCCAACACCATCAGCAAAAACCTTAGGAGAGAACTTAAAAATATATGAATACGTGCACAGTACACAGCTACAGACACATTCTGTTGACAAGGGAACATTTTCAAAGCATGTTTCTTTCCCTCGCCACAATGGAACATGCAGTACTAAAGCAATATATTTGTGACTCCCCATGTAATTCTTCAGTGTTAAACAGTGCAGTCCTCTTTCTAAAGCTAAGATGGCCATGCGCCCTTTCCTCTGTACATATACCCTTAAGAACACCCCCTCCACACTCCGCCCACCCCGGTATGCACTGCATTGTACTGCTGTGTTATATGCTACATACATGTCAGAAACCATTAGCGTTGCATGCAGGTTTCATATTCTTTCTAAGATGGAAAGTAATAAAATATATTTGAAATGTACCAATATTCTAGACTGCTGCCTTTTTTCTATTTAATTAACCTGGAATGACAATAAAATGTTTGCCATGTCCTGAAAACATACAAAGATGTTGGGAAAGAAAATTGGTATTTCCCAAATACCTGTCAACCCCATCACTTCTGTGGAATGTGTGGGGCTGTCTTTACAGTCAGGAAGCCATGAAGCCAGGCCTTGAGGCTTTCCTACCCCTGAGCAGGTTTATCCCAGGGAGCAGGTTGGAGCACAGGGAACTAGAGGGTCACCATTCCAGCCTGCTCCGCTCAAGACCGCGCTAAGCCTCACCACCAGAGGGCAGCAAAGAGCCTCGGAGCCTCAGCCAAGGGCTCATCAAGTTCCCTAGGGTACATGAGGACGGTGACAATAGAGGACTGGTGTAATTATTGCCTGCTGCAAGCCAGACCCAGTGTGGAGAGCCTTACATGCTTTATCTCATTAAATCCTGGTAACAACCACAAAGGGGTGATTCTACTGACGCTCCATTTTACAGATGAGGAAACCAAGGCTCAGTGAGGTGATCACATCACACTCATATTCTCCCACTTAGAGAAGATAGTAGATGGGGCCAGTCAAGATGGCGTGGGGTCCAGGGCCCCGAGGCGCCAGGGAGACTCCGGGAGGTGGGAAATCCTTGCCCGGGAGGCTGTGGGACTCTGGAGCTGGGCATCTGGGAAGAACATCTGGGTGATACTGCGGCTGTTTCTGTTCCTGCCAGGTGGACAGGTGGACAGTAAGGCACACCTCATGGCGCTTCTAGGGACTGCACAAGGTAAGCCCATGTCAAGCACTTAGCAGGATACCAGGGCATGGTGAGCACATGGTAATGGAAGCCTTTTTTTTTTTTTTTTTTTTTTTCTGAGACAGGGTTTCACTCTGTCACCCAGGCTGGAATGCAGTGGCACAATCACAGCTCACTGCAGCCTCAAAGGTTCCTGGCCTCAAGGGATCCTCCTACCTCAGCATCCCAAGTAGCTGTGATGACAGGTACATACCACCATGCCTGGCAAGATGGGGTCTCCCTATGTTGCCCAGGCCAGTCTCAGACTCCTGGACTCAAGGGATCCTCCTCCTACCACAGCCTCTCAAAATGCTGGGATTACAGGCATGAGCCACCATGCCCAGCCAGAAGCTATTTAATAAGCATAACACCAGGCCAGCCACTCTGCACTTTGTACCAACTACCTACAGCCCCGCATCTCACTGTATCCTAAGTCAGCCAGGCCCTGAAACAGGCCTCTCTGCCCTCCCTGGGTTCTCCACACCCAGCAGGACTGCTCAGGGGCACATGCCTCCACCCTGTCTGCTACACTGCAACTGGGAGCCAGTCACCCATGTCCCCTTCACCTCCCTGGACAGCTTCCTGACACACTGGCTCTGCACACACTGATGAGGACACCCAGCAAGTACCCTGTCCTAGCATGGCCCTAGAAAGGTGCTGCTGCAAATGCTTTCATCACCATATTATTTCCTCCTGGCAGCTCCAAATTACACCACGTGCATTCCTGAGGAAACTGAAGATCAGAGAGGTTAAAAAAGTTGCCCAAAGTCACAAAGCGACCACTCATCACGCCCTCCACTGGCTGGGCCTGGCAGCCTTTCTGCTGAAGGGCAGAGGAGGGGCGGGCTGAGGCCACAGTTAACTGGAGACCATGAATGCCTGGAGCAGTCCTGCCTTTCCATTCATTACAGAGAAAGGAGGTAGATTGGACAGGGAAACCCTGATACAAACAGACAGAACAGAGTGGGAGAGCCCCATAAGACAGTGCATGCCAGGGCAAGGCAGAGCAGAGGCTGAGCCTCTTGCTGGGAGCTCCAAATCCTGCCCAGCCTCAGAGCAGCACCAGTGGAGCCTCAGAAGGGAAGGGCAGTGTACAAAGCTGGCTGAAGAGCCCCAGCCGCCCAGCACAAAAGCCACTCCAAGACAGTACAGGGTACGGGTACTGCTTGTGAACAAGCCACACACACTCCCTGTCCTTGTTGGGGTTTCCTCGACCTGCCTGAGGCTCTAGAGCTAGGCCCCCCTCCTCCAACTCTGCTGGCCTGGATGGTCCCCCCCTTCTCTGACGTCCCAAGTCACAGATTGGATCATTAGTAACAGTAACACTGTCACCTCACAGCGGGCCAGCCACGGATCCGGGCACTCACCCAAGCACTGGCCCTGCATGCTCTATCTGCCTCCCACGATGTGCTGTGTTGCAGGTGCCCAGACAAGCGAAGCGCTTTGCTTAGGAGGGTAGAGAGAGTCCTGGAACTCAAGCCTCAGTCGGTCAAAGAGCAGAAAGAGTGGAGAGGCTGTGTGTAAATGTCTCCATTCCCTACAGAGGTGGGGTCCAAGGAAAACAGAGGCTGGGTTATGCTTTCAGGGAGAGCTCGGGCCCTTTCCTCCAGCAGACAGGGATTAGCCCGACCACTGAGGATAGATTCTGAGCTCAAACACTTCACGAAACACCAAACGAGGATCCACAGGCACCCGGAACTGCGCGCGAGGCTCTGGGGAAGATTCTTCTTTCCCGGGGTTACGGATCTCTTTCCTGTACCTTTTCTCCTCTGGGTCTCCCACTATCCCTATGGGGTGTCCACCTGCCACTTTCCAGAAAAGAGAGGAATCTTAGTGCAGCAAAACGAGGTCAGGTGGCCTTTCAGAGTGGATCCTGCATTCGTGGGTTTCACAGGCTTCCCTGGATAAGAGCAAGCTTCTCCTCTGCACACGGGGCAGGCCCGGCCCACATGCAGGCCCCGCCTCCTTGGGAGCCACTTCCTCCTCACAGCTAGGCTTGTTTTGGAACCAAATGCCATTGCCCCTGACTTCCCACAGGCTCATTCTGAGCAGACCTGGTGCTGCGGTGGGCTGACACCAGCATGGCCATGTCCTCAGAGTGCTCCAGCCCAGCCCTGCAGCTCGACGACTCCACCTCACTGACCCCTCTCCGATCTCCTCCACTCGGAGCTTCTCCTGGTCACCCTGGACTGACTACGTAATTTGCAGGGCCAGGTGCAAAAAAAAAAAAAAAAAAAAAATGATGCAGAGCCCCTTGTTCAAAAATTATTAAGAATTTCTAGATGGCCACAGCAGGGCATTAAACCAAGCATGGGGCCCTCTCCAGATACGCTCTGTGCAACTCACATGCCACAAGCCCATGAAGTGGACCCTGCCTCCAGTATCAACTCTAATACCCATATGGGGGACTCATTTTGGTCCTGAATTATTACATAACTTGCACTACAATTTAAGTTTTATTTTAACCTGAGCATCTAGGAAGAGGCCCTTCTCAGAAACAGGGGCTGTGTCATATGCTCCTTTGTAAAAATCTTGCAGAATCTATGATAGCACTTATGAGGTACTCAAACACAGTTTAATTAATATTAGAATCATGGGGAGATCCCTGAGAACACACTTTCTTCACGCATTCCTGAGCTGCTGCTATATGCGAACCATGCTGGGCACCATGGGGAACAGAGGTGTGATCGGCTGTGCTCCTTTATCCAAGGACAGAGTTCAACCATTCGTTCACCCAGCTACTGCTTCATGATTAAACATCTGCTCTGTGCTGCTTGTTGGAGATGGCCCCTCCAGTAACTCAGTCTACGAGGGAGGCAAAGAAGCTGCCTGAAATTGCCTGTTGGTCTGACTGCCAGATGGACTCATGGCAGGCTCTGGGGCAACCTCAAAGGGGCAGGGGCCTCACCCAGGCTCAGAGGAGGAGACCCCTGATCGAGACCTCTGTCCGTCCTGGGAAGGCTCATGGCAGATTGCAAGTCATTATCAGGCAAAAAATAAAAAAGGTGCTGATTCCATACTGGCTCTGACATGGCGTGTGGCCGCCATGTCCATGTGTGATGAGATGGGATAGCCACAGCAGAGCACCAAAAACAGAGAAGTAGAGAACGCTGGGGGATTTGGAGGAGGCCCAGGAGCATCAGTCATGCCCCCGAGGCATGTCCACAGAGCCCAGCCCCAGCCTCAGTCCCCACTCCCCTCTCACCCAGCTCCCTTCTCTCCTGGGTCACCACCTCCTGCCTGTCCTGCCAGGACACTGTGATGGGGGCCTCTGGAATCTCAAGGCCAAGGAAGCCCACACAACCTTTCCTGCTCGACCTCGCATACAAGGAAGACATCATGCTGCTTTTAGAGCCCGTGGGGTATTTTCTTCTCCTCCTGTTTTTGAAAAGTTCCATGGATATTCTTGAAGGTTTTCAAGAAAGCACTAAAACCCTAAACTATTTTCTTGCTGTCAAAGTAGCATTTCCCAGCTTCCTCCATCCAAGTCTGCGCTGAGTCTCACCGCCAGAGGGCAGCCAAGAGTCCGGGTGCTTCAGCCAAGGGCTCTCCAAGTTCCCTGAGGCTGCATGAGGACAGAGACAAGGACGGGTGTAATTATTGCCACTGTGAGCCAGATCCTGTTTGGAGGGCCTTACATACCTTACATATCCTGGTAATGACCACATGGGGGTGTTCTATTGAAGTTCCATTTTACAGATGAGGAAACCAAGGCTCAGTGAGATGAACACATCACTCATATTCATACAGCTGGCAGGTGAAAGAGACAGGATTCAAACCCACGTGTGTCTGGCTCCAAGGAGACTGTCTGCTCTCTGAAGTACGCAGTGTCTTACAGTTCCTGTCCACCCCAGCCTGCAGGATGCTCCATTGTACTCTCGTGCTCGGGCTCAGGGCTGACCCCCTGTTTATCAAATGGAGATTCATCATCCAGTTAACCTGGGCCCCATGAACAACCAACCTCAGCCAGGTTGGTTTTGCTGGTGTCTAGTTATGTCTCCTACAGGCAGGAGCCTGCAGAAGTCACATGCTACTCTAGGGCCTCTTCCCCTGATCCAGAAAGGGAGCCCTGGAGTTGTGAAATGGCTGCTCCAGCTCCCATTTGGTAGACACAAATTCCACTTGAGTACAGAAGCAGCAGGGGGTTTTCCCCCAACACCAAATACACTGAAGATACAAAATGGCCATGAGGTCATCGAGTTCAACTCAGCATTTCGGTTAGAAGCAAAATCATTTTCCATTGGGTAGAAAATCAGTTCAAAGCTGTATTTCAAATAATCTGCCCCATCTCACAATGAGGACAGAGTTGATATTCCAGGGTGAGTAGTAGGCATGTCTAATTAGATGCAGATGAGACTCTCTAATATTCAAAGTTACTCCCCCAGAGCAACTGGATGGGGAAGCAACAGGCTCTTTCTTTCAACCCATTGTTATTTAAAGGCAGCCCTCGAAAAAGAATCGTTTCTAAATCACAAAAGTTTTTTTTCTCCAGAAATAATGGCCTACAAAGAGAGGTTAAGTATTCACATTGGCACAGCCAAAAAGAATTTCATAAGCCAAGAAAATGACGAGATAAAGCATATCCTTCAATTCCTTTATGGCTGCTAGGGTACCAACCCTACTGATTCCACATGTTCTGAGGGGCGGCAAAGTTTAAACTACACGATAACAACAGCTACCCTTGCTTTCTCACCAAGCTCCATTATTAGCCCCATTTTACAGATGAAGAACTTAAGGTTTAGAGAAGCTAAGTAGTTCTGGGAAGTGTTAAAAGTCTGGGACATTCCTAGGTTGGATGACCACATATTCTGGTTGGCTTGAGACAGTCCTGGTTTATGGTAGTTGACCCAATGCAATTATGAAGAATGTTCCCTTTCACTCTCGAAAGAGTCCAAGTATGGTTGATGTACTGTATAATCACCCTACCGACAGCGCCTAGCAGAAAAGTAGGTGGGGTGTGCAATCGTACGACGTCTAAGAAACAATCATCAGTCAACCTCTCCTCTTGGATCACAACTCCCAAGTGAGTCTGGGCCCTTTAGAAGTTATGGTAACTCTGTAACCCCATAAAGCACCCTACAATCCTCTATTCCAGCCTGGCCTTTCTTCCCTGCTAGACCAAAGGTGGATCTGATTTTGGCGGATTGTTCCCTGGGAGGCACCAGGTATTTTGGAGACTCAACTGTTGAATGAAGAACGGAATAAAAATCACTGTCCCTCTCTCTATGTGTCTGCCCATATGAGATTCCCCAGACAATTTAAGCATCAGGTTCTGGTTTCAAGAAAACAAAAGTTAGCCAAGCAGCTGAACTTCCAAGAGGACTGAGGCAAATCTTTCCTTGACAATGTGGTTGGCATGCACTTTAAGTGGGGGATTAGCTACTTCAGAGGAGTGGTAATGGGATATGGGCCTTTGACATCCTATTCCAATTCAAGGAGGCTTCAGAAGGCTGAAGCATACTGAGAAGCCTGGGGGATCCTTACCTGAGACCCACAGACGCAGCTCCCTTCCCCACCTTACCAAGGACTGAAGATCTTGGTCAAGTCTGAAATGTTAGCCCACCAAAAGGCTGCTCAATTTCTCCCCTCCCTGAGGCTAAAGGAGCTGGGGTGGGAGAGAGGGCACAGGCCTAAGATGCAGGCCATGGGGTCCCTGCTGGTGTCACAGCCTCTCTGAGCCACCTGGCCTGGAGCCAGAACAGCTCTGGGGTGGCCCTAAATCCTTCAGGTTTACTGCCTTCATCTTCCTCTCTGTGTTTAGCCCAGGGCCAGCACATTAGTCCTAGGGCTTCAGGAAATGTCCAGCTGCCACTCTCTTACCTGGATGCTCACCCACTCCAGATGCTAGGGATTTTCTGTACTTCCCTGGAAACATTCCAGTGGCTCCTCATTGGAACAGATACACAGAAGGGGCCCAGACTCCCAGCCCGATATCCATCCCCAAGTGTCTACAGAGCTGTCCTCACCCCTCTCCTTCAAAGTCTAGTGGCCTATGGGCAAATTAATTTCTGCCAGTTTCAACTTCACAGCTATAGTGAGTATTAAATGAGATAAATGTCTCAACACAGAAAGTAAGCAGTAAATAAATGGTAGTTGTTATTATTATTGCTATTGTTATTACCATCTGCCTTTAGAATGTCCAAGGGAAACTTTAGTTTCATATCCTATAAAACCTGGATTAACTTACCTGGATTAACATTAATTTTTTTTTCTCCTCGAGACGAAATATTGCTCTGTTGCACAGGCTGGAGTGCAATGACATGATCTCAGCTCACTGCAACCTCTGCCTCTCGGGTTCAAGCGATTCTCCTGCCTCAGCCCCCCAAGGATTACAGGCACATGTCACCACGCTCAGCTAACTTGTATTTTTAGTAGAGATGGGGTTTCACCATTTTGGCCAGGCTGGTCTTGAATGCCTGCCCTCAAACAATTCACCTGCCTCAGCCTCCCAAAGTGCTAGGATTACAGGCTTGAGCCACCACGCCCAGCCAACATTACATTTATCAGGCATAAAAAGGTCAAACTTGAAGCATTTATTTACCAAAGAGGAATCTGAAACCTTCTGTGACCTTGGCAAATTTCCATGCCTGTTTCATCACCTGCAAAATAAGAATAATAATAGTGCTTAATTTCAAAGAATATTTTGAGACACTAAATGAGATAATTCAAATAGAATACGTAGCACTTAGCATATAATAAGCACACAGTGAATAATAATAAATTCATGTCCCTCCAAAAATGTATTCTACAATCCAAAGAATCTTAAACCTAGGGAAAAACAAAACAAAACAAAAAACCTTAGAATCTAGTCCCACCTTATATCCACTAGAAAAATTTCTTTGAAGCTGTAAAATTTTTAACTGCTTTTGAACTCTGGGCCCCCTTGAAAAGCTGATGAAAAATATGATTCCCTTTCCCTGAAAAAAAAAAAAAGCACAGTATATTTTGCAAATCATTTCAGGAGATTCTTGAACTCCGCTGACATCATCCTTATGGCTCCTTGGGCCCTGTGCGAGTAATTCTTGTCTTAGAGGATCCCAGGTAGGACATTCAGGTGGCTTGAATATTTCCAGTAACAAGAGCCTCACAGCTCAATAAGCAGCTCACTCTATGATTGGAAGAGTCCACATGCTAAAAAGTGTTAAGATTAAATCAGGACAGTAAAAGATGCTTCCTGAGTTCCCTCCCCAGAGCTACACAGAGGTAGCACAATGCCTATTCCAGGTGCCAGCCTTGAGATGTCCAGAAGGCAGTGGCCATGGTGGGACACACCTGACCTCCCAGGCTAACCCTGTTGTCCTCTCAGGGATTCTAGGTGATGGCTCCCAGGCCCCTGCCTTCCAGGTCACCCTCCCAAACCCCCTACTGTGTGGCTGTGGCTCATTTTCTTTGTCCTGGACACAGTAATTTTATTCACGCCATTTAAGTCTGCTCATATTCTCAGCCACCCAGTCACATCCATTAAGCAGGCATTTAATTGGCCCCCAAGGCCTCATCACACAAGAGCAGAATTCCATGTCACATGTATCTCCACTCCAATCTTAAGCTGGGGCAATTGGGCCTTTGAAGCTAGCCCAAATACTTCCCAAATGTTGGAGTGACAGGGAATAAACCAGTAAGATTAATTGGGGCACATGTAAATTGGGGCACCACTTTACATGTGCCCCAATTAATCTTACTGGTTTATTCCCTGTCACTCCAACCTTTAGGAAGTATTTGGAATTCACATTCTATCACCCAGTGTACTAAAAATGTTTGGAAATCCCTTAGAGGATAAGGAGATCAATGAGACTTGTGCATCTCCCTGGGTTAAGCTTGGGGCAAGGTGCCTTACACAAGTTCTCGTTTCATCTTCACATCAGCAATGACATCGATACTACCATCCTTGTCTTATACATAAGAAAACTGAGTCTGATGCAGATTCAATCACTTGCATAAAGATACCCAGCTACCAGAGAGCCAAGCCAGGATTTCAACCCAGGCCTGTCTGAGCCTCACTATTTTACCACTTCTCAGCACTACCACATTAAACTGCATTTTTCTAGATACGTCTGCCTCTTCAACAAAGTTGGGGGTTCCCTAACAATAGTGAATAGATTTGTTTCAGAATTCCCAGCCCCTGGTGAGCACCTGGCACAGAATATGTGTTTTACAACTTCTGGGAGGAGGGAGGGCAAGGAAAGTGGTCACTTGGGGCTAGTGAGCTGGGAGAATGCTTCTTGGAACTGAGCCCTGATGTCCAGGTTCTTCTTTTAGAGCATATTTTTGACTCTGTGAATCATTAGGAAATGTTATAATCCACACATGGTCAAGGGCATGTCTGGGACCCCCCACTCCTCAACACCCGGGACATGCCAGCCCTAAAATTGTGGCATTCATTCATCCAAGTCATTGGAAAGGTGACCTGAAGGGTAATCCTGTGTCCCTCCCACACCTGGGTACATCCCGAAGCCCAGCAGGTGGACTCTCCCCAAGGTATCCCCCACATTCCCACCCCACAGCAGCCCTCTTCAGTGCAGGCAGCTGTGTGGTGGGAAGGAAAGGCTCAGGAAGCCTCTGACTTGAGATTCCCTAAAAGCTCTTGAAGGGACACTGAAATTCCTAGCTCACTCTTTTTCAAACAGATTCTTGAATGAACTTATAGAACTTTTATACTGAGGAATCAGCCTAAGGAGAAGAGGCCTACTATGAAATGGCCAAACACCACCATTGGTTTCCAACGACCATCTGGGTGCTGAACAGAGTTCTTCTGTCCAGACAGCTTCTCCACACACACTCCCCTCATGGCGTCCAACCCCAACTACGACCTGTTCCTTTTCCAGCAGGCTGCAAGGCTTTAATTCTGCTGAAAACCATCAAGCAGCAGCTCCACTAAACACACCTCTGTGGGTTAACAGGAAGATCAGGGAAAGGCAGTCCCGGCCCAGAACACACATTAAGGAGAAAGATCAAAAGCGCCATCTCGTGGTGGCTTTACAACTTGCGTGCCACTTGGCGCCTGAGATGGGTGGCATGGGGAGGGGAAGGCAGGGTGGAACAAAGGGGCTTCCCCTTTTGACCTGGTTATTGATCGTAAAAACCAAAGTAGAATGCTCCCCCGCTGCAAGATCTAACCCTCGAAACTAACAAGGAAACTATAACGTATCACATAACAGCACGGCTCTGGAATCAGAAAGAGCTGCCTAGGTTTGAATCCTGGCTTGGCCACACTTACAAACCATGCAACTTTCACCAAAGTCCCGCTTGCAGACTCAGTTTCTCTAGTAGTTAAATGAAGATAGCTGGGCCTATCTCGCAGGGTAGTTAGAAGGACTAAGCCTAATCATGCACGTAAATGCTTAGTACAGTCCCTGAGTACTTACAGGCCCTTACCATGCACATTACTATATTTCTCAGTTTTATGACACCACTGATGATAAGAAGCAGCATCAATTTATTATAAGGCGAAAGTAGGTGTGGGGCTGTGGAGGGCTGGTAATCCACTACCTACAATACACGTGCTTATTAGAAGGCATATTTTGATTTCAGAGATGTTAAAGCAGGAAGGGGAGAAAGATCGTTTTAGATCTCAGATCTTGCTGCACTGTGAGAGCAACTGAGTCACGTGGGCTGCCCTGCATTGAATCTGAGAACATACCACACCATCCTCAAGGCTGGCACTCCTCTCAAAGGTAGAAAATGCAGTCAACAGCTCACCTCCTCAGGCACCCGCGGGAAAGATTTCGCCCATTCCTGCTTCCCTCTGATTGGGCGTGTACCTCTGGGAGGGATTGACTGAGCCCCAGGAACCCTCGGTTTCCCTTTTTTCCCCACAATTGGGGTCCGGGTAATTGCTAGCCGCTGATAATTACAGGTGGGTTTTAAAAAAGTAGCCACAGGGCAGAGATCAGGAGGAGGCCTGAAGACTAGGAAAAGATAAAAATGAAAAAGAGAAAGAGGCTCTTGCCTTGTGCCAGGCACATTGCCCAGGAAGGATTAGGGATTTTCTAACATTTCTAGGCAGACATTTGGAATGCCACTTGGTAACACTTCTCCCGTTTCAAAAGCTACAGGGCTAGAGGGCTACCATGCCCAGGTTAAGTGCCTTTACATTAATCAGATTTACTTAATAGTAGGTGTGACTATCGTGGCTGTCCTCAAAGCTAACAGTTAATGAAACCTACTCCATGCCAGACAGAGTGACAAGCACATTGTTTTATGTAACCTTCATAACCAGCCTGGGAAGTGGGCACTGCTGTAATCTCCGTTTCACAGAAGACAATGACGTCCAGAGAAGCCTGGTAACTCATCTTCCTCTTCATCCCAGAATCCCTCTCTTTCCCGTGGAGCACAAGGGAGCTTTAAATCGTTATCCCATGACCTCTGATGCTGGCAGCAGGACCTGGGTGCTCATGACCCAGTTTGGCCAACCAGAGTCAAGGGTCCTTCCCCCAGCATATTGATTGGCTCAGATGTGGACACCTGACCCAAGAAAGCCAATCAGAGACTTCGTAAGATTTACTAGGTGTAAGCTGGGAAAAGAGACCTCTTATCTCTTTGGGTCCCAAGCCGTAAATACTTGGACTCAGACAACCAGAAGTCTGTTTTGAGGTCCTGTGAAGAAAACCTGCCGGAAATCAAAGCCAACACATGGAAGGAATCAGAGCAGAGAAATGGAGTGATGGGACTAAGACCACATGGGTTAGCCCCTGGATCTCGCTTTGCCTGTCTTGTAGAGCCTTTCTCAATTTATAGGGGCCAACTCATTCTGGTTTTCCCTAAGTCAGAGTCAAGCCCCTCACTCTAATAAATAAAAGCAAAAAAGAAAAAATGGGTAAAGCCCCGTTGCAAAAAATAAATAACTTTATAATTATATCAACTGTATCATTAACAAGACTTTCAAAAAACAAGTAGCTATGAATAACAGCCCCCACTGGATTCAAAAATGTAAATAATCAAATAATGTAACAAGGTTTAAAGCCATGGATTTGAACCTAATGGAGTAAAATAAAAAGCTAGCATGAAAGAAAGATCTCCATTAGGAGTGATTGCTGAGCATAACAGAACCCTTTCTGGGTGTTTTGTATTATCAAATAACTCTCTGCAGCCACTCTTTCCAGTGTGATATTATGGAAATATCTTCAGGAATTGCTGAACAAGCCTTTTAAGTGAACAATCTCATTTCTAGGAGTCTATCCTAAGGGAAGAATTTCAGTGGAAGAAATTGATACCTGCGTTGAGATGTTCATGGAAGCATCATTTACCATAGGTAAAAATAAATAAATAAAAGTAAAATGAAACTGAATACTCAAAGGTTGGGATACAATTAAGTATGTTATAGTACACAATTTTATTAGATATATATAGCTAGTGAAACTATTCATGTGAAAACTATAAAAGCATTTATTCCAATATTTGGTGAACACCAATAATAATTTACTGAGTTTTGATTATGGGCTGTTTTACATGCTTCCTGACATTTAACCTTGGAATCATTTAAATGTTAGGTAAATTTTTTACAATCCTTTTTTAAGCAAGTAATCCAGGGCTTAGAGAAATGTGTAACTTTTTGATGAAAGTGGCGGACAAAGGATTTGAACCTAGTAGTCTGAGTGCAAAGTCTAGATACATGCTCACTCTGATGCACACTGTGAACCAGGTGAGCTGCTGAGAGAGCCTCCTGAGTTATGCATGGAGTCAGTGCATGGCCTTTGTGGGACCTGCTTTGTTTGTTCAGATGTCCTTTCTTGCTCATGTTCTAGGCTGAGGCAGAGGAAGAGGGTTTTATTCAGCATCCACCAGGGGCCAGGTCCTGGGCTAGGTGCTTGGTTTCCATTGTCTAATTTTTCCTTGGCAATGATCCCTAGGGGGAAGATGTCAGAATCCCTTTCCATTTCTAAGGAAGATCGAGAAGTTAGCTCAAGGTCAGGAGCATAGCCCCTTAGTCACATGTGTAACCAGCAGATGAACAGGGGAAACCATGAAGACCTCCTCAGTCAGAGCAGAGTATAGGGAGCTGGGAATGGTCTGGGATAGTGGGCAGAGGGGGGCTTTGAAAGATGGGCGGAAGGATATCTGCACTATAAATCAAGGGTGGGGTGCAATTGAGAGAACAGCTATGATGTAAGAACGGCTACCGTTATTGCCTTCATACTCTATGCCAACAGTATCCATGATTATCTCACCTCATCCTAATAATGGGCCTTCAATCCAGACATTATTATTCCATTTTACAGATTAGGACACCCAACAAGTCAGTGACACACCAGGCTATAAAGCTAAATAAAGATCCATCCTCTCTCCACCACAGCAGGCAGCCTCCCCAGCGCCCAGCAAGCTCCGCCCCTGGAGGGTTGAGTCAGTGGTGCGTTTCTGAGCACTAGGAATAGAGGGGGCTAAGATGGTGTACCCCATGTGGCTCCTGGGGTCCCAAAATTCCAAACAGCAGCAGCACAGCTGTTGAGAGACAGTAGTCCAGCGCCCCTCTAATTGTCCCCCTTTGTGGTGTTCAGTTAAGGACTCAGAAGAAACCAATCTTTGTATCTTTTCATGGTTAAAATTCTACATAGAACTGAAACCTGAAAGCAGCCACCAAGCCAGTCTTTGTTGGGTTTCTAGGCAGTAAGGACGCTGCATCTCAACACTTAGCACTCTGAGAGAAAGGGACTCGGTGATTCAAAGGGGAACTCAACAAGAGCCTTTTTCTCCCAAGTCCTGGCAATTTCCGACTCACTTTTAATCCCTGGAAAAAAACGTTGGATCCATTTTCTCCTCCACATCAAAACGTTGTTCCTTCGAGTTCAGAAACTGTTGGTGGAAGATTTTCATGAGTAACTGAGCAGTTCCCATTTTCTACCCCATTCTAGTAGAATCAGCCTATTTTTTTTAGAATATCAAGATGTTCATTTTTGAAAAAAACTCAATACACTCAGAATTTTTTTTTAATTCAAGTGCCTGGAAATCAAATAAATTGATGCATTGTAAATTCACAAGCAAGCCTCAACTGCATTCCTTAAAAATAAGGTGCAAGGCAGTGATATGGTTTGGCTGTGTCCCCACCCAAATCTCATCTTGAATTGTAGTTCCTGTAATCCTCATGTGTTGTGGGAGGGACCTGGTGGGAGTTAATTGAATCATGGGGATGGGGTTTCCCCGTGCTGTTCTCATGATAGTGAACAAATCTCACGAGATCTGGTGGTTTTATACAGAGCAGTTCCCATGCACACGCTGTCTTGCCTGCTGTCATGTAAGAAATGCATTTGCTGCTCCCCACCTTCCTCCATGATTGTGAGGCTTCCCCAGACATGTGGAACTGTGAGTCCATTAAACCTTTTTCTTCATAAATTACCCAGTCTCAGGTATGTCTTTATTAGCAGCTTGAGAACAGACTAAACAGTCAGGTTTCTGAAGAAACTATTCTGTGGAAGTGAGTTTAATGCTTGTCCTAAAAGAGCACATTTATCCAAAAGAAAAGCCAAAGGCAGACTTAGGTGCCTCCGTTCTCCCGATATGCTCTCCCAGATAAGAAAGGAAGTGTTTCCAGCACAATGAAGAACAAGCAACTTCTAAAAGCAAAGACCTCTTGCCTTCTCTGGGCCTGGAATTCCTCTCTGGGCCAATCATCATCATGTCATCACCATCATCATCAAAACTATCATTTCTAGAGCAGCTAAAATATGCCAGACCCAACCTGAAATATGTTACTATTTCATGAAATCCTCCATCTTTCCAGACAGTAGGAATTCTTGTCCCTCTTCTGCAGCTGAGGAACCTAAAGCTCTGAGGCTCTAAATAATCACACAGCTAACAGAGTATCCACAATGTGAGGAGTCAAGCCAAAGCTGCCAAGCTCCAGGTGAATTCTTTTTGCCCCAACATCCTGCACCCCTACTCTTCTCCAAAGCATGGGCTCGGCTAATGAGAAGAACCATGAGTCTGTAGGTCAGACTGATGTTGAGGTAGGAAATGTTTCTCCTCCTCTTCAAGAAGCTTTCAGTTGACCCACCCAGATGGGCTGCTCCCAAATAAATGTCCTCTGACCAATTTCCCCAGATAAAATGAAACTCCAGACTCTATTCTTTATCACTCCGGTCACCTACTGATTGCACACAAAAACCCACCTGGGGAATCCTGAGATCTAAATGTAGTGTTGGTCCAGGTATTGTGTAAGATAGTTTGACACAATATGTTATCATTTAAAATGCCCATTTCCAGCACTGTACAAAATACCTGACCAGTACTCCTCAAAGCTGTCACAGTCATCAAAAACAGAGAAAGTCAGAAACTTCAACAGCCAAGAGGAGCCTTTAGCTTGACAGTATCTGGAAAGGTTACTGGTTTTGAAATGATACTTTTCACAATGTGCTCTGGAAGGCAGAGGAGAAATGCAAAAACAAAAAACAAAACAAAACAAAAACCAGGTTGATGAAACTAATGAGGCAAGGGGAATTCTGAGTTTCTGAGAAAGTGGTCAGGGACCTTGGGGTTAGGACACATGGAAAGAGGGGAACATGACTAAACACAATGTCATTCCAGAATGGCATCCTGGAACAGAAAATTGACATTGGTGAAAACTAAAGAAACGGGAATAACTGTGGAATTTGGTTAATAATAATGTCTTGGCTGGGCACGGAGGCTCACGCCTGTAATCCCAACACTTTGGGAGGCCGAGGCAGATGGATCACCTGAGGTCAGGAGTTGGAGACCAGCCTGGTCAACATGGTGAAACCCCATGTCTACTAAAAAGATGAAAGTTAGCCAGACAAGGTGGCAGGCACCTTTAATCCCAGCTACTCAGGAGGCTGAGGCAGGAGAATCGCTTGAACACATGAGACAGAGGTTGCAGTGAGCTGAGATCATGCCACTGCACTCCAGCCTGGGCAACAGGGTGAGACTCTGACTCAAAATAATAATAATAATATCTCGGTATTGGCTCCTTATTAAAACAAATGTGCCATGCTAAAGTAAGATGGTAATAAGGCCAGGTATGGTGGCTCATACCTGTAATCCCAGCACTTTGGGAGGCTGAGGCAAGTGGATTACCTGAGGTCATGAGTTCAAAACCAGCCTGGCCACAACAGCCTGGCCAACATAGTGAAATCTGGCCAACATAGTACATAATTTTTGTACTAAAAGTACAAAAATTAGCCATGGGTGGCAGTGCACACCAGTAATCCCAGCTACATGGGAGGCTGAGGCAGGAGAATTGCTCAAACCCAGGAGGTGGAGATTGCAGGGAGCCAAGATCACACCATTGCACTCCAACCTGGACGACAGAGCAAGACTCCGTCTCAAAAAAAAATAATGTTAATAATAGAGGAAACTACACTGGGGGAGATACGGGAACTCTATGTCCTATCTGCTTAATTTTTCTGTAAATGT
This sequence comes from Alouatta palliata, assembly GCA_004027835.1. Taxonomy (NCBI): domain Eukaryota; kingdom Metazoa; phylum Chordata; class Mammalia; order Primates; family Atelidae; genus Alouatta; species Alouatta palliata. The sequence goes on along the minus strand of PVKV010018017.1, from coordinate 2,802 downwards.
AAAACTATTCTTAAAAATAAAGACTATTAATAAAAATTTGACACCTCAAAGTTTTAAAATCCAGTTGAATAATTGCTTTTCAAAAATAAAATTTCATATTAAAAAATATTGCTCAGTTCTAATCAATGTCTCCCAAAAAGATGAATAAGCCCCCCAGGAGTTCAAGACCAGCCTGGGCAACATAGGGAAACCCTGTCTTTACAAAAAATTTTAAGAAGTCAGCCAGGCATGGTGGCACACTCGTGTGGTCCCAGCTACTCAGGAGGCTGGGGTGGGAGGATCACTCAGATGGTCAAGGCTGCAGTGAGCTGCAATGGCACCACTGCACTCCTGCCTGGGCAACAGAGCAAAACCTGGTCAAGAACAAAAAAAGAAGGAAGAAGGAAGGAAAAAAAAAAAGGAAGGAAGAAAGGGAGGGAGGGAAGAAGTGAGGGAGGGAGGGAAAGGGGGGAAGAGGGGGGAGGAAGGAGGGAAGGAAGGAAGGTATATGTTATTCAGCAGATGAGCAGACACATACAGGGAACTCAGGGCAGCACTGCTTGCTGTAATGGAGTCACTGGAAATATTATCCATGGGGAACCAGATCAGTAAACTAGGAGCTGCCCTCTCTCCACCTGTCCTAAACCCAAGGTCCCTGACCACTTTCTCAGACATGCAGAATTCTCCTTGCCTCCTTAGTTTCATCAACCTGGTTCTTTTTGCCTTTCTCCTCTGCCTTCCAGAGCACATTGTGAAAAGTATCATTTCAAAACCAGTAACGTTTCCAGATATCGTCAAGCTAAAGACCACTGACACATAATCTTAAAGCATCTTTTTTAACTTCACAGTCTTTGGTTCCCTTCTCTCCCCCGAGTCTCTGAAGGAGGAAGGGAGCCATGAGTTGGTTTATCCTCCCCTCAAAACAAATTAGGGCATACCCTCTGAGGGTGACAGTCCCCACTCAGGCAGGCTTTGCTTTTAGCCTGGTTGGTTTAAATAGTCAACATTTACAATATATCGGGGAAGGTATCGCAGAGAGGTATTTTCACTCACCATTGCTGGCAAATTGGTACAATCTTGACTGGAGGGGAATCTGGCAAGAGAAACAAGGTGGATCTGACGGTTCTAATGTGTAAGGAGCCTTGAGACATACTGTTAAGGTACAGACTGTGCATTTGGTGTGTCAGTCGGAATCTTGGCAGGAAATATGGATGATATGCTCACGGAGGGCAATTCAAGATCATTTAATAAAGGACAGGCCATGATATTCTGGGGCCAGCTCCAGCAGCCTGTGAGAGCCGATTGTTTCATGTCAGTGTCATTTGGTGAGCTAGTTATTACATTGCTGGTAGCTCAAAATCAGCCATACAAGTAAAACTCACAACACAAAAACCAGGAAGTGAACCAGCCTGAGAGAAGAGGGTGAGGGAGTCACCCAGTGAAGTCCACTTGGCTCTACATTCAGGGGCACAGTGTAGGGGTGTGAAAAGTAGAGAGGAGCCCTGGAGGTACCCTATAGCCAGAATAATATTTTGTCAATTGTTTCACAAAAAAAGAAAAAAAAAAAAAAAAGCAGGCCAGGCATGGTGTCTTACGCCTGTAATCCCAGCACTTTGGGAGGCTGAGGCAGATGGATCATCTGGGGTCAGGAGTTTGAGACCAGCCTGGCCAACATGGTGAAATCCCCGTATCTTCTAAAAATACAAAAATCAGCTGGGTGCAGAAGCACACACCTGTAATCCCAGCTACTTTGGAGGCTAAGGCAGAAGAATCACTGGAACCGGGAGACAGAGGTTGCAGTGAGCCAAGATCATGTCATTGCACTCCAGCCTGGGTGACAGAGTGAGACTCTTGTCTCAAAAATAAATAAATAAATAAATAAATAAAGCAAAAAGCACCCACAATTCTATGCACATTCAAGCCCATGTATTTCTGGAGGAGCCCCAGAGTAACTGGTTGCCTCCAGGGAAGACAGCTGAAGTTAGCAGAGAGAGATTTTCTTTTCTGGAAGTCCTGGGCTCAAGCAATCTTCCTACCTTGGCCTCCAAAAGTGCTGGGATTACAGGTGTGAGCCACCGTACCTGGCCTGACTTTCTGTCAATTATACTCCCTTTCATATTGGTCGATTTTTGTTCCTGTACTTACACTTCTTTTTTAAAAGGAAGCAGGTCTTTTTTAATAGCAGTAATTTTCTTTCTTTACATATTTAGAGTATCTGCTAAGTACAGAGTTCACCATTCGGCAGGACAATAACTCTGATTGCCATATTTACATGACCTCAGGGAGCACCATTTGCAAAAAAAAAAAAAAAAAAACAAAATGCCTTGTGAAATCATGCAATGTAGCGATCCATTGAAGAAAATACCAGAGCCACCTCAACACAAAGAGAAACTCACACTAGGAGAAACTGTAGACTTGGGAGCTGGACACTGCCCCAGACTGGCTCTGAGAGCAAGGCACCCACCCCCTCCAAGCTTCAGTTCCCAGGAAGGAAGGAAGGAAGGAAGGAAGGAAGGAAGGAAGGAAGGAAGGAAAGGAGGGAGGGAGGGAGGGAGGGAAGGAAGGAAGGAAGGAAGGAAGGAAGGAAGGAAGGAAGGAAGGAAGGAAGGGAGGGACGGAGGGAGGGAGGGAGGGAGGGAGGAGGAAGGATGGAAGGAAGAAAGAAAACCCCTGCTAACTTGGCAGAATGGAAAGGGTCTGGTTTGAGTGTCAAGGAGAGATTTCCTTCAAGGCAGAGATTCTACAATCCTCATCAAGGAACAGGGGCATGGAAAGGTGGCAAGCTGCCCTCTGGGCACTTTTCTTTCCACCTCCCAGCCCTCC
>PVKV010018016.1:33764-46080 GCA_004027835.1 Alouatta palliata | reverse complement strand
AAAAAAAAAAAAAAAAAAAAAAAAAAAAAAATTAGCTGGACGCAGCGGTGCAGGTACCTGTGGTCCCAGATAGTTGGGAGGATGAGGTGGGAGGATCGCTTGAGCCCAGGAATTGGAGGCTGCAACCACAGACACACACACACACATACACTTGTTTTAAGCCACCTCATTTGTGATAATTTAGTCTGGCAGCTTTAGGAAATGGATACACTTGTGTAATTTGAAAAAAAACAAATCAAAAAACAGAAAATTCAGAAGCAATTATAAACATGGACTCCCTCCCCTGCTCCCATTTTATAGATGTGGAAACTGAGGCTCAGTGAGGGAATCATGTCCTGGCTCTTGGAAATGTGTGTGTTGGGAAGCAACCCCTTGTCCCTTCCTTAGGGGTAGGCTAAGGTGGTCCCATGCCCACTCACCCCCTTTTTAGTAAAAACCACAATAAAAGAGCTTAGAAAATTTATTCCTTTTGTTCTTTTCCCTTGAAATGACACACACAGGCAGGGAGGTGGGGCAAGGTGGAGGTGGAAGGAGGTGGAAGCGTGCTGAAGTCCTCCAGCCCCTCCCCAAATCCCAATTCCCCTTTCCAAGTCCTTCCATGGGGTCTCCCGATTAGCCTAAGCTCAGAATCCAACTATGAAGTGCAGAATGTATGGGCGTGGGGAGGGGACTCTGCTCCTCTCTCTGGTAGAAAAATAGATCTGGAATGACTTTGGGGATTTCGCGGGTTTCTTTTTTTTTTGTTTTTTGCATCATTGGGTGTTTGAGTTTAGGGAAGGGTGGTCTTTGCCAATTTGCTCTTGGCTTTCAACTCTGAAAAGCTGGGGAGGGGCTGGCAGTGCTGGGGTGGGGGCGCCCCTTTATGTGTCCCTGGCCTCAGACTGTCTCCTTGCCAGCCCCTAGGAGTGAGTGACTGGACCCTCTGGAGGGACACAGCTCTGGGAATATTTGCTTGGAAAGTGGGAAGGGGACACAAGATGTTGTCATGTGCAGGGATGCAGGAAGCGGGGTGGTTCGAGGGAACAGTTTCCCCACAGGACCAGGCCAGGGGAGCAGGGTGGCCATGCAGAGAAAGTGGGGTGAGGGGGAATCCAGCATCCCTGCAGGTTGCAGCAGGTGCATGTCTGCCTGGTGACGAGCTGTATCAGGACCTGGGACCAATCCCCCGGGGTTTTCTGGAGCCAGGACCTGGGCTTCCTCCCCATTGGGCTCCCTCGACCACTCAATTTCAGGTCATGAGAAGCCAGCTCCAGGCTCCAGTATGTGTGGGATGTGGGATGCTGTGATTGGGCTGCCAGGATCTAGACTCAGGGCCTGAACATTTGGGATCTGGCATCTGGAGGATTTGGATCAGAAACCAGAGTTAAATAAGGGCTTGGGATTCAGTGCCTTCGAATATCAGGGTCTGCCTTCAGTAGATGAGGTTTCAACATTGAGGGACTGGCTGGAGGGATGGGGGATCTAGAATCTGGAATCCAGCAGCTGCCGTTGCCAGGATCCACTTGCTGTGCTGCTGGGGCTCCCACACTTGCTTTAGGAGCCAGAATCCGGTGGGTGGGGGCTTGGGAATCTGGGACCTAGCGGCTGGGATGGAAGGTGTAGTGCTTGAAATGGAGGGATCTGGCAGTCAGAGCAGAAGGATCTGAGACCCAGTGTCGAGGTAAAAAACAAAACAATGCAGGAATCCAGTGGATGGGGTGAAGGGATCTGGGATCCAGTGATGGGGGCCCCAGGATCTAGGCATTGTGATTGTCAGGATCCGGTGGCTGAGGTTTGTTGACGTCCAGAATTCAGCGGCTGAGCTTGGAGATCCAGGGCTGGAGGCATGGGGATCTGGGGTTGGGGATCTAGGATCCAGCGTTTCATGAGGACACTGGATCTGGTGCCCGAGGGAGCTGTGGTCTGGGTGCTGAGGTACAGGGAATTCGTGCTCCTGTGGTTGGGGTGTCGGGATCCATTCACTGATTTGTGCAGGATCCAGTGGTTAAGACGTGGAGGTCCAGGACCCAGTAGAGGAACAGGGAAACATGGGATCCACCTTGGGATGTGGGGCTGCAGGATCCAGTGATTTCGGGGATGGGGATTAAGGGCTGGGGTGTGGATAATCTTAGACTTTGTGGTTAGGGTAGCAGACTTGAGTTGCTTAAGTATGGGATCCACAGTTATGGTTACAGGGGGATCTGGGATCTGGAGTTAGGGTATTGGGATCTACTGGCTGAGGATAGGTATGCCATGACCCAATGGTTGGGCCATGAGTCTAGGATCCGGGATCTGGGTGCTACGATCCCATGACCCAGTGGTTGGGACATAGGAGTCTAGGATCCAGGATCTGGATGCTGGGATCCCACCACCCAATAGTTGGGGCACAGAAGTTGAGGATCCAGGATCTGGGTGCTGGGATCTCATGGCCAAAGAGTGGGGATCCTGTGGTTGGATCATCAGTCTCCAGTGGCTGAGGTGTGGGGGACGTCATGACTGGGGTGAGGGATCGGGGGGGACGGGCTCCGGGTCCCTCACCTGGACGTGACCCCCAAGGCCTGCTTCATGTTCTCGTAGACCACATAGGAGATGCTCACAGCTGGAATAACCTTCATGAAGTTGGGGGCGATGCCCCTGTAGAGGCCCCGCATGCCCTCCTGGGACAGGATGTGACGTAGCAGACCCAGCATGGACAGCTGGGGGCCGCCCGCAATGGAGGCTGGGAGGGGGCGGGGGGGCCAGGTAAGGCCAGTGTTCCCCTTTCACTTCCCCCTCCTACCCCCCAGGGTTGGGTCAGGTGGTGTCATTGCAGCAGGAGGGAAGGGCATTAGACTAACAGTAGGACCTACCACTCAGAGTCAAGACCTATACTGACCTTGGAAATGGCTGCTTACCTTTTTACCCCAAGTTTGGGGACACTTAGAAATGGAGCAGGTATGGGTGTCCCTGGTGGGAGAGGACAGAGCCAGGTTCCCTCCCTCTTTTCCCAGTTGACTCCTACTCATCCTCCCATCCCCTATCCCTATCCCGGAGCCAGCTCTCCAGGGGAGCCCTCCTTGACGCTCCAGTCTACGTCAGCCTCCTCCCTGCCTCCCACCCACTCTTTTTATTTTCTTTTGAGACCGAGTTTTGCTTCTTCATTGCACCCCAGACTAGAGTGCAATGGCACGATCCTGGCTCACTGCAACCTCTGCCTCCTGGGTTCAAGCAATTCTCCTGCCTCAGCCTCCCGAGTAGCTGGGATTACAGGTGCCTGCTACCATGCCCAGCTGATTTTTGTATTTTTAGTAGAGACAGGGTTTTGCCATGTTGGTCAGGCTAGTCTCAAACTCCTGACCTCAGGTGATCCACCTGCCTTGGGCTCCCAAGATGCTGGATGACAGGTGTGAGCCACTGCACCTGGCCCCCACCCACTTTTTTGAGACAGGGTCTCCCTCTGTCACCCAGGCTGGAGTGCACTGGCATAAGCATAGCTCACTACAGCCTCAAACTCCTGGGCTCAAGCGATCCTCTGGCCTCAGCTTCCCAAGTAGCTGGGACTACAGGTGCGTATACCACCAAACCTGGCTTTTTTATTTCTTCATTTTTTTTTAAAGACGGGGTCTTGCTATATTGCTCAGGCTGGTCTCAAACTCCTGGCCTCAAACAATCCTTCCTCATTGGCCTCAAAGTGCTGGGATTACAGATGCGGGCTACTGTGCCCAGCCTTCTTCTCCCCTTTATACAACCCTAAATCAATACTTAATTCCAGAATGATTTATTTGGCATCTTTCTTCCTCTCCAGCCTGTGAGCTCTATGAGGGTGAGGACCGTGTCCATCTTGTGCACTGACACATCCCCAGTGAAAGTCAGAAAACACAAACACTAAAATTCCCAAGAAAATTCTCAAAACAGATTCAGGGAGAATGGGAGGGTAGTGGTGGAGGAGAGAGAGGGGAAATAATTCATAAAAAAAAATACAGACAAAAACAATAACCAGACTGGCCGTGACTGCTCCCTACCCTTGCTCCTAGCCTCCCGCTCCCGGTAACACAGGCTTGCAAATTAGAGCTCAAGTTACCAGCCTGGAAAGGCTAGACTTTTGCCAGCAGCGGCATCCCAGCTAACTCTGCAAGGGATCTCTTCTGGTACTCCATGCACCTGTTTTCCTAATTAATCCTCAGCTCCATGAAAGTAAAGGACTCCAATTTCAATGTCACAGATGGGGAAACTGAGGCCCAGAGAAGACCATCCAAATCCAGGAGGGTCCCAGCCCAGGGCTCTACCTGGGAGGAGCTGGGGCCCAAGTGATGAGACCACCCCCCGCCCCATCCTCCCACCCAGGCCTCACCTTGTGCCTGCATACGGGTCCGGACCAGGGCCAGGGGGTAACTGGCTATCTGGCCGCAGGTGCTGGATATGGTACCGCAGGCCAGGAGCACGAGGATGCCCGGGTCGGCTGAGTCGTGGCTGTACTGCTGAAGCCACCAGTTCTTCAGGGTCTGGAGTGGAGAAGGGAGTAGGGAGGTTTGGGGTGGGTGATACCAGGACCCTGGCTTCAAAGGCCTTGCTGGCCGCTTCTGAATCCCATAATGGCTGCTACTAGCTGAGGGTTTCATACTTCCCAGGGGCTGCTCCAGCCCTTTGCCTGCATCCCCTCACCAAGTCCTCACCTGGACACTCTCTGGTAGGTGGAATAAGAGTCCCCTGAACTGACTATGCCCTAATCTCGGAACCTGTGCGTACGTTACCCAAGATGACACAAAGGACTTTCTTTGTAGATGGGATTCAGTTAAGCATTTTGAGATGAGGAGATTATTTGGGATTATCTGAGTGGCCCAATGTCATCACAAGGGTCCTTCTTTTCTTTTTTTAAATTATTTTTCTTTTTTAGAAAGATAGAGTCTCGTTACGTTGCCTAGGCTGGTCTCGAACTCCTGGGCTCAAGCGATCTTTCCGCCTTAGCCTCCCAAAGTGTTGGGATTACAGGCATGAGCTCCCATGGCTGGCACAAAGGCCCCCTCCCCCCTTTGTTTTGGAGATAAAGTTTCGCTCTTGTTGCCCAGGCTGATGTGCAATGGCACGATCTTGGCTGACTGCAACGTCCGCCTCCCGGGTAAGTGATTCTCCTGCCTCAGCCTCCTGAGTAGCTGGGATTACAGGCATGTGGCACCACGCCTGAGTAATTTTATTTTTTTTGAGATGGAGTCTCGCCCTGTCACCCAGGCTGGAGTGCACTGGCGTGATCTTGGCTCACCGCAACCTCTGTCTCCTGGGTTCAAGTGATTCTCTTGCCTCAGCCTCCCAAGTAGCTGGGACTATAGGCGTGTGCAACCACGCCTGGCTAATTTTTTTGTATTTTTAGTAGAGATGGGGTTTCCCCATGTTAGCCAGGATGGTCTTGATCTCCTGACCTCGTGATCTGCCCCCCTCAGCCTCCCAAAGTAGTGGAATTACAGGCATGAGCCACTACGCTTGGCCCCCTGCTAATTTTTGTATTATTAGTAGAGACAGGTTTCACCATGTTGGTCTTAAACTCCTGACTTCTGAGTCACCGTGCCCAGCACAAGGGCCCTTCTAAGAGAAAAGTAGGTGTAAAGACAGAAGCACAAGCGAGAGAGAATTTGGAAGATGCTAGGCTGCTGGCTTTGAAGATGGAAGAGACCACAAACCAAGGGGTGCAGGTGGCCTCTACAACCTTTTTCAAGGCAAAAAAAACAGATTTTCTTCTGGAGTCTCCACAAGGACCACAGTCCTGCCAATATCTCGATTTTATAAAGCTCAGTAAAACTCCCATTTTGGATTTCTGACCTCCAGAAGTGTAAGATAATACACTTGTGTTGCTTTAAGACACTAAGTTTATAACTTGTTTGCTTCAAGAAGGGCAAAGAAAACATTAAAAACAACAACAGCAACAAAAGGCTGGGCATGGTGGCTCACGCTGGTAATCCCAGCACTTTGGGAGGCCGAGGCAAGAGGCTCATTTGAGCACAGGGGCCCAAGACCTGCCAGAGCAACATAGCAAGACTCTGTCTCTACAAAAGCAAGCAAACAAACAAACCTGGATGTGATGATGCATGCCTGTGGTCCCAGCTACTCAGGAGGCCGGGGTGGGAGGATTGCTTGAACCCAGGAATTCAAGGCTGTTGTGAGCTGTGATGCACTCCAGCCTGGGCGACAAGAGTGAGACTCAGTGTCCCCCCAACCCCCCAAAAAAAGCTGGGCCTGGTGGCTCACACCTGTAATCCCAATACTTTGGGAGGTTGAGGCAGGTAAATCACTTAAGGTCAGGAGTTCAAGACCAGACTGGCCAACATGGTGAAACCTCGTCTCTACTAAAATTACAAATATTAGCCAGGCATGGTGGCGGGCACCTGTAATCCCATCTACTTAGGAAGCTGAAGCAGTTGAATCACCTGAACCTGGGAGGTGGAGGTTGCAGTGAGGCAAGACTTTGTCACTGCACTCCAGCCTGGGCAACAAGAGCAAGACTCTATCTCAAACAAACAACAACAACACTTTCCAAGGACAGTGCCTGTGGCAAATGCTGTGGGTGTACCACCTTCATCCCTTCCCACTCCAGTTCAGACCTGCTGACTTCATACTGCCAGCATCTACTCGAAGATTTTGCTTGTGGACTTTCTCTGAACCCAGGCCAGCCTACTCTGACCACTTAGGAATGGACAGGAATTGCTGGGTAATTACCATCTGCAGATGCAACCTTCGAACAGCTGACTCGGTGTATCAATACCTCAGCTCCCTCACCTCTCTGGTGCAGCGTGTCTTACGCTGCCTCCCAGAGGTCTCCAGAGGGCTGGAGCTCCGTATGCTAGAAATGGTAACTTGCTTGATAACATACTGTTATGGGTTGAATCATGTCCCTATTTGTGGAGGTGGGGACATGTTGATGACCTAACCCCCAGTACTGTAGAAGGTGACCTTCTGGCCAGGCACAGTGGCTCACACCTGTAATGCCAGCACTTCGAGAGGCTGAGGCAGGCAGATCACAAGGTCAGGAGTTTGAGACCAGTCTGAGCAACATGGTGAAACTCGTCTCTACTAAAAATACAAAAATTAGCCAGGCATGGTGGCACACACCTGTAATCCCAGCTCCTCAGGAGGCTGAGGCAGAAGAATTGCTTGAACCCAGGAGGCAGAGGCTGCAGTGAGCCAAGAAAGTACCACTGCACTCCAGCCGAGGTGACTGAGACTCCATCTCAAAAAAAAAAAAAAAAGGTGACCTTTGGAAATCGGATCTTTGCAGATATAATCAGTTAAGATGAGTAGGGTAGTAAAGTAGACCCTTAGTCCAGCATGACTGGTCTCCATAGAGGAGAAAAGACACAAAGCCAGAGACACACACGGAGAAAGCCAGCCAAATGACAGCAGAGGCAGAGATCTGAGTAAATGTATCTACAAGCCAAAGAATGCCCAGGGCTGCTGAGAACAAGCAAAAACTGAAGGAAGGAAGGAAGCATTCTCTCCTGTAAGTCTGAGATGGAGTATGGCTCTGCTGACACCTTGATTTTGCACTCTGGCCTCCAGAACTGAGAGACAGTACCTTTCCGTTGTTTGAAGCCAAAAGAAACAGTAACTTCCTGTTGTTTTAAGTCCTAGGAAACTAACATACTCATCCTGTATCCGCTGACCCCGCCTGATTACTTCCCCAATAAATCAGTTGCCCTCACCGCCCAGTTTCCAGGTCTGTTTTGGAAGGATCTCAAACTAAGACCAAAACTATTATTATTGAGACAGGGTCTCGCTCTGTCACCCAGGCTGGAGTGCAGTGGCGCAATCTCGACTCAGTGCAACTTCTGCCTCCCAGGTTCAAGTGATTCTCCTTCCTCACCCTCCCAAGTAGCTGGGACTACATGCTCGCACCACCATGCCGGCTAATTTTTTGTATTTTAGTGGAGAAGGGGTTTCACCACATTGGCCAGGATGGTCTCGATCTACTGACCTCGTGATCTGCCCACCTCAGCCTCCCAAAGTGCTGGGATTACAGGTGTGAGCCACCACGCCTGGCCATTTTTTGCATTTTTCTTTTCTTTTTTTTTTTTTTGAAACAGTCTTGCTCTGTTGCCCAAGCTGGAGTGCAGTGGCATGATCTTGGCTCACTACAACCTCTGCCTCCTGGGTTCAAGTGATTCTCCTGCCTAAGCCTCCCATATAGCTGGGATTGCAGGCGCACACCACCATGTGTGGCTTTTTTTTTTTTTTTTTTGAGACAATCTCGCTCTGTCACCAGGCTGGAGTGCAGTGGCACAATCTTGGCTTACTGCAACCTCTGCCTCCCGGGTTCAAGCGATTCTCCTGCCTCAGCCTCCCAGGTAGCTGGGACTACAGGCGCGAGCCACCACGCTGCCCAGCTAATTTTTGTATTTTTAGTAGAGACGGGGTTTCACCATGTTGGCCAGGATGGTCTTGATCTCTTGACCTCATGATCCACCCACCCTGGCCTCCCAAAGTAGTGGGATTACAGGCGTGAGCCATTGCGCCTGGCCTGATTTTTGTATTTTTAGTAGAGATGGGGGTTTCACCATGTTGGCCAGGATGGTCTCCAACTCCTGATCTCAAGTGATCTGCTGCCTTGGCCTTCCAAAGCCCTGGGATTACACCATGCCTGGCCCTATTATTTCTATTTTATAGAAAAGAATCTGAGGCTCAGGGGAAGTTACTTGCCCAAAGCTACAAAATAAATGTGAGAACCAACATTCACAGCTGCATATGAATCTAGAACTGTGCACTTCAAGACTTTATGGTGGCTAATCCCTTCTGAAGCCTTCTGCCAAGGCGATTGCATGAACAAGACCTCCTTTGCCTTGTGGCTGGGAGAAGTTTATATGTTTCATTTCCTTTGCCAATTCTCATCCACTGGAAACTGCTGCCTGAAACTGGAATTGTGTTGAGAGGGACTCAGTGCTGTGATGGATTAGTAATGCCCAGCCCAGGTGCAGACCGGATAAAATAAGCGACTACTTACCATTATTGCCTTTGCAATTTTAGAAGCCTCCTTTCGGGTCTAGAACAGTATTTGCCAAACAGATGTTTAACGGGTTATTAAGAGCCATCTGTTGAAAAGAAGTTCAAGGCCGGGCGCGATGGCTCACGCCTGTAATCCTAGCACTTTGGGAGGCCGAGGTGGGTGGATCACCTGAGGTCAGGAGTTCAAGACCAGCCTGGCCAACATGGTGAAACACTGTCTCCACTAAAAATACAAAAATTAGCCAGGTGTGGTGGTGCGCACCTGTAATTCCAGCTACTCGGGAGGATGAGGCAGAATTTTGCTTAAATCCAGGAGGCAGAGGTTGGAGTGAGCTGAGATTGTACCACTGCACTCCAGCCTGGGTGACAGACTGAGACTGTCTCAAAAAAAAGAAAAAAAAAAACATACAAAACAGTTCTAAAGACTAGATTACTCCCATCCAAGTACTAACCAGGCCCGACCCTGCTTAGCTTCCGAGATCAGACGAGATCGGGCGCGTAGTCCCAGCTACTTGGGAGGCTGGGGCAGGAGAATTGCTTGAACCCAGGAGGCGGAGGTTGCGGTGAGCCGAGATCGCGCCATTGCACTCCAGCCTGGGTAACAAGAGCGAAACTCCGTCTCAAAAAAAAAAAAAAAAAAAGACTAGATTACTATGGCCAGCCCTGGGCTAAAAACAAAAAAAAAGGGAAATCACTGTATTGAGGGACTTCTCAGAGCATTCAAGGGACAAACACACAGATTCTGAAACTCCAAGAGGGTGTAGGGATTCTAAAACCTCTTAGACGTCTGAAGTCCATTTTTGGGTGAACAGTGTGTTAAATAAGGTTATATCTTCCTTTCTTTTCTTTTTTGAGATGGGGTCTTGCTCTGTTGCTGAAGCTGGTCACAGTTCACTGCAACTTCTGCCTACTGGGCTCAAGCAATTCTCCCATCTCAGCCTCCTGAGTAGCTGGGACTACAGGTGTGCACCACCACACCTGGCTAATTTTTAAATGTTTTTGTAGAGACTGGTCTCAAACTCCTGGGCTCAAGCAATCCTCCCACCTTGGGCTCCCAAGGTCCTGGATTACAAGCAAAGACCATTGCACACAGCCTCATCTTATTTCTACTCACAACTCAGTTTAAATTTTTTTGAGACAGAGTTTTTTGCTCTGCCGCCCAGGCTGGAGTTCAGTGGTAAGATCTCGGCTCACAGCAATCTCCGCACCCCGCCCTGGGTTCAAGCAATTCTCCTGCCTCAGCACCCTGAGTAGCTGGGATTACAGGTGCCCGTGGCTGTGCCTGGCTAATTTTCATTTTTTTTTTAAATAAAAGACAGGGTTTCACCATGTTGGCCTGGCTGGTCTTGAACTCCCGACCTCAGGTGATCCGCCCACCTCGGCCGCCCAAAGTGCTGAGATTAGAGGTGTGAGCCACCACGCCCGACCAATTTTCATATTTTTAGTAGATAGATATAGGGTTTTACCATGTTGGCCAGGCTGGCCTTGAACTCCTGACCTCAGGTGATCCATCTGCCTTGGCTTCCCAAAATGCTGGGATTACAGGCGTGAGCTGCCACACCCGGCCTCTACTCACAACTCTTAATGGCTTCCTGTTGCACTTGGAAGAGCCTGTCTCCTGCCCTGATCAGTTCCCCCCAGCCAAATAAGACTTCCACTCCTCCAAAACGCCAAATTTGTTCCTGCTTCCAGACCTGGGCAGTAGGTTTGTGCACACTGCCTTGTGATAATACACCTAACCCATGGCTTCAAAGTCACCTTCTTGGAGGCGTTCCTCAACCGCCCTCCCGCCCACTGTTACTGAAGATGACAAATCCTGTCTTGTGATCTTTCGAGAGCTTTTCTAGGAGCTGAAACTATCTTATTTGCTGGTTGAGTGCCTGTCTTGTTTATGGGAATGGCCATTCCAGGGTGACAGGGACCGTGCTGGTCTCATTCGACTCAACATCTACAACAATCCACACAGTACCTAGCACAAAGCAGATGCTCAGGAAATAGTCACTAAGCGAATGAGTGAACAACCAAATGAAGAAACAAATGGGCCAGGCACAGTGGCTCACGCCTGTAATCCCAGCACTTTGGGAGGCCGAGGTGGGCGGATCATGAGGTCAAGAGATCGAGACCATCCTGGTCAACATGGTGAAACTCCATCTCTACTAAAAATACAAAAATTAGCTCGGTGTGGTGGCGCACGCCTGTAGTCCCAGCTACTTGGAGGCTGAGGCAGGAGAAATGCCTGCACCCAGGAGGCAGAGGTTGGAGTGAGCTGAGATAGCGCCACTGCACTCCAGCCTGGTGACAAACCGAGACTCTATCACAAAAAAAAAAAAAACAAGGAACAAATGAATGAGTAAGCAACAGTCTGGTCTCGTTTGATCGTCTAGATATCGGGTGATGGGGAGGGCAGGTATGGATAGCCAGAACAGACTCTATTAGATCAGAATCAGCTACGTAATTTGCAGGATCCAGTGCAAAATGTAAAAGGGTGGGGGTCCCTTGTGCAAAAATTATTGGCCGGGCACGGTGGCTCAGGCCTATTATCCCAGCACTTTGGGAAGCTGAGGTAGGGGAATCACCTAAGGTCAGGAGTTTGAGATCAGCCTAGGCAACATGGCGAAACCCGTCTCTACGACACATACAAAAATTAGGCAGGCGTGGTCGTGGTCACTTGTAATCCCAGCTACTGGGGAGGCTGAGGCAGGAGGATCCCTTGAACCTGGGAGGTGGAGGCTGCAGTGAGCCAAGATCATGTCACTGCACTCCAGCTTGGGTGACAGAGCAAGAGTCTGTCTCAAAAGAAAGAAAACCTTAAGAATTTCTAAGAAATTAAAGAAAAGAAAAAAAAAAAAAAAGAATTTCAGGCCTGGTGGGGTGGCTTATGCCTGTAACCCCAGCACTTTGGGAGGCCAAGGCAGGTGAATCACTTAAGGTCAGGAGTTTGAGACCAGCCTGGCCAACATGGTGAAACCCCATCTCTATTAAAAGCACAAAAATTAGCCGGGCATGGTGGTGCATGCCTGTAGTCCCAGCTACTCAGGAGGCTGAGGCAGGAGAATCGCTTGAACCCAGGAGGTGGAAGTTGGAGTGAGCCAAGATTGTGCCATTGCACTCCAGCCTGGGCAACAAGAGTGAGACTCCATCTCAAATAATAATAACAATAATAATAATAATTTCGGCCGGGCGCGGTGGCTCACGCCTGTAATCTCAGCACTTTGGGAGGCCGAGGCGGGTGGATCACGAGGTCAAGAGATCGAGACCATCCTGGTCAACATGGTGAAACCCCGTCTCTACTAAAAATACAAAAATTAGCTGGGCATGGTGGCACGTGCCTGTAGTCCCAGCTACTCGGGAGGCTGAGGCAGGAGAATTGCTT
>PVKV010018016.1:0-33664 GCA_004027835.1 Alouatta palliata | reverse complement strand
CCTCCAGCCTGGGTAACAAGAGCGAAACTCCGTCTCAAAAAACAAACAAACAAACAAACAAAAAAATAATTTCAATACGGCAGCAGCAGAGCATTAAACCAAGTATAGGGCCCCTCTGAGCACTGGGTCCTTTTGTGACTTCATAGGTCACACGCCCATGAAGCAGGCCCTGTCTTGCATACAAAGGTTTTTGGGAGGAATGTTTGGGGACATCCAGGACCATTCTAATTGGGGGGACCTGGCGATCCCACTAGGAGAAGGTAGAAGCAACGGATGTGGCCTCTGGAAGAGAAACAGCAAGAACTCTCTGCACCTGCCTCTGCTGATAAAGGTCTCAAGATGCTGGTGATCAGGTGTGGTTGTTATGGTAACAGCAGATGCTCAAATGGGCAGGCCCTGAAGATGACATTGGCTTAGTGTCAGAGGCTGGGTACGATACATGTTTCGGGGAAGTTGGATGTCTTTGAGACTCATCTTTGCCTGCTTTTTTCTTTTTTCGTTTTTTGAGACAGAGTTTCTCTCTTGTCGCCCAGGCTGGAGTGCAATGGCATGATCTCAGCTCACCGCAACCTCTGCCTCCTGAGTTCAAGTGATTCTCCACTGGGAGAATCAGCTTCCCTAAGTAGCTGGGATTATAGGCATGGGCCACCACACCCAGCTAATTTTGTATGTTTAGTAGGGACGGGGTTTCTCCATGTTGGTCAGGCTGGTCTTGAACTCCTGACCTCAGGTGATCTGTCCACCTCAGCCTCCCAAAGTGCTGGGATTACAGGTGTGAGCCATCATGCTTTGCCTCTTGTTTTTGAGGAGTCTCACTCTGTTGCCCAGGCTGGACTGCAGTAGCGTGATGTGGGCTCACTGCAACCTCCGCCTCCCAGGCTCAAGCAATTCTTGTGCCTCAGCCTCTTGAGTAGCTGGGATTACAAGCACACACCACCACTCCCTGCTAATTTTTGTCATCTTTGCCTACTCCTCTGGTTCTCTCAGCTAGGGTGATCCCTGACTTTCAGGTAACCTGGTAAGGCTGAACTGCTCATCAAAGCTAAGTGGAGAAACGGAAGAGTCCCATACCCTCAACGCTTCCCCAGGATTCCCATACCCAAGGTGCTCCTCACCTCATGTCTGTCTTTCTCTAGCTATAGGAGGTCAACTGAACCAGCCCCAGGGGAAGGAGAAGGGGTGTTCTGTGGACAAATCCTAGAGGGGAGCAGGGAGGGAGGGCCGGGCTGCCCACAGACCTCGTAGACGGCCAGGTCGATGCCTGCGTAGGGGATGATTCCCAGCACGTTGGGCAGGTAGCCACGGTAGAAGGCACGGGGCCCCTCCCTCTCCAGGATCCGCCTGGCACAGTCGAGCAGCCCCTTGTACTGGCCTGTCCGGCGCAAGGTCAGCCTCGTCTTCAGTACCTGGGGAGAACCTGGTTATCCCTGGAAAAGCTGCCCCCACCCAATTGCTACATCCAGGAATGAAGACACCTAGAAATAGCTACTCCTGGAAGCAGATACCCTGAGAACAACTGAATTTTAAAAACCACCTACTCCAGAATCTTCCGCTATCCCCAAATCTCTATACCTAGAAATAGTTACAGCTACTGAAGTGCACGCATGTGGTACCACCACAAACGGTCTCATGGTATCTTTCTTTGATTTTTTGGTTATTTCTGTTTGTTTCTTTTTGTTTTTTTGAGACAAAGTCTCATTCTATCGCCCAGGCTGGAGTGCAGCGGTGAAATCTTGGCTCACCACAACCTCTGTCTCCTAGGTTCAAGCAATTCTCGTGCCTCAGCCTCCCAAGTAGCTAGGATTACAGGCTCCCGCCACCACACCCGGCTAATTTTTGTATTTTAGTAGAGATGGGGTTTTACCATGTTGGCCAGGCTGGTCTCAAACTCCTGACCTCAGGTGATCCACCTGCCTCAGTCTCCCAAAGTGCTGAGATTATAGGCATGAGCCACCACACCCAGCCTTTTGGTTATTTTTGTAGAGATGGGGGCTCGGGATGGGTGCAGTGGGTGGCTCCCGCCTGTAATCCCAGCACTTTGGGAGGCCAAGGCAGGTGGATCACGAGGTCAAGAGATCAAGATCATGGTGAAACCCCGTCTCAATAAAAAAAAATTAAATAAAAAGAAAAAGAGATGGGGGCTCGCTATGTTGTCCATGCTGGTCTCAGACTCCTGGGCTCAATCGATCCTCCCACCTCCAGCTCCCAAAGGGTTGGGGTTACAGGCATGAGTCATCATGCCCAGACCCCAAGTATCTTATTCCTTTCTTCCTTCATAACAGAAACTCTTAACTTTCATTAAGCACACAACCACTAGAAATAAAGACTACATTTCCCAGAGACCCTGGGTATGTGGCTATGTCACTACATCCTAGCCAAAGAAAGAGAAGGAAGAGAAAGAGATAACACATAAGGTTCAGAAAGCATCCTTAGAAGTGAGGAAGCGTTTCCTCTTTTGTCACTTCTTCCTTCTTGGCTGGAGTGTGGACTGTGATGAAGGGAGCCCAAGCAGCCACATTGGTCCCTGAGGTTGTGTAACAACAAGAGAGACAGAAGGACCTTGAATCTCTGACACTCTGAAGCTACCATCCCAGGCCTGAAATGCTCATCTCTAGACTTTGTTGACATAATTGTTTTTTTTTTTTTTGAAACAGAGTCTTCCTCTCTCGCCCAGGCTGACTGCAGTGGTGTGATCTTGGCTCACTGCAACCTCCGCCTCCCAGGTTCAAGCCATTCTCCTGCCTCAGCTTCCTGAGTAGCTGGGATTACAGGCGCCACCACCATGCCAGCTGATTTTTGTATTTTTAGTAGAGATGGTGTTTCACCATGTTGGTCAGTCTGGTTTCAAACTCGTGACCCCAGGTGAACCACCTGAGGCCTCCCAAAGTGCTGGGATTACAGGCATGAGATACCACGCCTGGCTGACATGATTTAAGATTTTTGTCACTTTCAGAATCCAGACAATATGCTGTATAACCTGAAACCTCAAATAATTTACCTGAAAATATGTAGCTAGGACACCCTATCCTTAGAAGAGGCATATTCATAAACAGTTGGTGACACCTAGACACAATGTCCCTGGGAACATGCACCCTTTCTTTAGAAGGGGCATATTCATAAACAGTTGGCTTTCATGACTACCATCCAAACAGGGGTAAACAACACTACCTTTCCTGGGAATTATATCTCAGTTTTAATACCCAGACAGGCTACACATGAAATAGCTTTACTCTGATGAGCTATACTCCAAATCAGAGAGAGACAAAGGTATAATCCCAATGCATATCATGAAATGTGGAGTGAGATGGGTACAGCAGGCCCCCCACCCTGCCATGGGGCCTCCGCTGGGGTCCCTCCTTCTCACCTCCATGGGGTAAATGATGGTTTGGGCTGTGGCACCAGCCAGGGAGCCAGCCACAAAGCGCTCCTGCACATGCAGCGTCTCCTGCTGTCCCAGGATGGCCCACTTGATCTGAGGTGGGGAGACACAGGGATGGTTAGGACTGTGGGGGTTGAGCCTTCCTTGCATTCCACTGTTCTCCTGGCTTCCACAGAACTGGTGTGCTGTGGGCATTCATGCAGGGGAGCAGATGCCCAATCCTAGGGACCTGTGTTCACTCCCCACCCCCAAGCCAATTCCATAAATCTTTATGTACAGCCCAGTCTTCCCTGTGCCAAGCACACTTCCCTGTACCAGCCCTCACCTGCTCATAGGCCATGAACTTGATAGCTGACTCAGGGGCAATCTTGAGTACATTAATACCATTGCCACGCCACAGGGAGCGGACGCCCCCCTCGAGGACCATGCTTCGAAGGCCCCCCAGGATGTTCAGCCGGTTGGTCTTTGAGGCGTGGACCTGAATGGGGAGACAACAGCTTGGAGGTCCTCTCCAAGGTGTCAGGCCTGGGGGCAGGGGCAGGTCTCTCCAGGGCCCCTCACCTGCATGAAGACCTTGAGGCGGTCCAGAGGGGCTGTGCCTGTCCGTGACACGGCACCTGCCACTGCGCCGGCCACCAGTTGCTTCCACCACATGCCCGTCAGCTTCTCCTGCTTTGAGAACTCATCTGGCACTGTCAGGCATTCGCCAATGTCCAGGACCTGAGGATACAGGTGCTGGGGGTGTCATGCCACGGCAGGGATGGGGAGATGTAACTCAGTCCTAAATAGGGGAGTCTCCTCCACGAATCCCAGGATACTGTAGAATCTGCCAGTGACTCTTGCTTGGAGACCCCAGAAGAGTCCTGCTGGGTCCTACCAGGTGTCACCAAAGCATCTAACCTAGCAGCCTCCTTATAAGATCCTACCATTCCTCTTGGAGACTACTACCAAATCCCACCCAAGGATCTGCCAGATCCCACTAAAGGATCCTATTCAAGTATCTGCGCCATAAAGATCCCTCCAGGCTGGGTGCAGTAGCTTACACCTTTAGTCCCAGCACTTTGGGAGGCCAAGATGGGAGAATCCCTTGAGGCCAGTAGTTCAAGACCAGCCTGGGCAACATAGCAAGACCCCATCTCTACAAAAATTAGCTGGGCATGTGCCTATAGTCCCAGCTACTCAGGAGGCGAAGGCGGGAGGACTGCTTGAGCCCAGGAGTTCAAAGCTGCAATGAGCTATGATCACACCATTGCATTTCAGCCTGGGCAACAGAGTAAGACCCTGTCTCTGGCTGGGCGCGGTGGCTCACGCCTGTAATCCCAGCACTTTGGGAGGCCGAGGCAGGTGGATCACAAGGTCAAGAGATCGAGACCATCCTGGTCAACATGGTGAAACCCCGTCTCTACTAAAAATACAAAAATTAGCTGGGCATGGTGGCACATGCCTGTAGTCCCAGCTACTCGGGAGGCTGAGGCAGGAGAATTGCTTGAACCCGGGAGGCGGAGGTTGTGGTGAGCCGAGATCGCGCCAGAAAAAGATCCCTCCAGGGCAAATGAGATTCTACTGAAGGATCCCACTCAAGGGTCTTCCATATAAGGATTCCAGAAGATCCCTCCAGGGCTATACAAGATCTTCCCTGGCACCACCCATGTAAGGACCCCAGCAGATCCTTTGGGAGCCACCAGATCTCAGAGGGATCTCCTCCAAAGCAAATCCCCTTGCAGGAATCATCTCCCTTCTAGAGTACAGAATTTCCAGTCAGGGTCCCCATGAATCCTCTGGGGTTGGAGTCTCTGGATCGCCAAAGAGGTTCTCGCCAGATCCCACAGATGGATCCTCTTCAGATGCCATCAGATCCCACCAGATGCACTGCTCATAGACAGTTCACCCAGGAACCAGGGGTCTAGAGCAACCCCCCACCACCCTCTCTAGTGACTGCCACTGGATCCTCTGAAGACCGTAGTTTTGGAACGATTCTGTTCAGCAGTAGAATCATTTATCCAGGCAGAGAACCCAGCAGAAGGGAGCTGTGCGGGTGGAGGGTGGGAGGCCTGGCACCCCATCTGGTGAGCTCTTTCTTCCCTGCACTCGCAACCCCCACACGCTGTCCCCAGAGGCCCTATGTAAGTCTCAAGGGCTGCACTCCAATCAGACAGCAGAGATGTTCCCAACAGGACCCTTGAACCCCAAGTGGGGGAAGAGAGGAACAGATCCTCATTCCTCAGCTGCTGCCCGGGCCTTCTCCTTCTGAAAGTCCTGGCCCAGCTCATCCAAGCCCTAGGAGACTGGAGCAAGGCCTGCCCTGGGGAAGAGGGCACAGCCTTCAGCCTGGGAAAGCCACCCCCACCTCACCGTGGAATGCTTCCAGAAATACAGCACGTCCTCCACATTTTCCAGCGAATGCAACAGGAAGTGGTCTCGCCATTCTTGCCAGTCAATGGTCATTGTGCCGTCTCGGTCCATGCTGGGGGGAGAAGGGGAAGGTGGGGGAGGACAGGCTCAGTGCCTGGGGGTGGGCTAGGCTGGGGTGAGTTTCTGCTAGGTTTTGCAGTTTGGGAGGTTCAATTCCTCAGATCAACCCTATTGGAGATGTCACAGTATTACCGTCATTTTCTAGAGGGGGAAACTGAGGCTCAGAGAGGCAACTGGTCCCAGATCTGCCTGGCTTCAATTTGAATTTTTATTTTCTTTTTCTTTTTTTTCCCCCAGACAGACTCTCATTCCGTTACTCAGGCTAGAGTGCCCTGGCATGATCTTGGCTCACTGCAACCTCTGCCTCCTGGGTTCAAGGAATTCTCATGCCTCAGCTTCCTAAGTAGCTGGAATTATAGGCATGCGCCACCACGCCTGGCCAGTGTTTTTTTAGTAAAGACGGGGTTTCACCATGTTGGCCAAGCTTGTCTTGAACTCCTGGCCTCAAGTGATCTGCCCGCCTTGGCCTCCCAAAGTGCTGGAATTACAGACGGGAGCCACTGTACCCAGCCAGATCCGTCTGACTACAAAGCCCCAACCTCTCAGCTATATCCTCCTTGGGACTCGGTCTGAAGCCCAGAAGACAGAGACGCCAAGGGGTCATTTCGTCCTGAGTTACCTGAGATTCCAGATCCCCAGTGACTCACCTGTGTAGAATTTTCTCTGCCTGCTCCAGTGAGATGGAAATGCCGAGAGCTTGGAAACTCTGTTGGATCTCAGAGACATCAATGTGACCTGGGGAGGGGGGGCGGAGGTGGAGAGGATGTGCGTGTGGGGACCCCTGAGGAACCCCAGGACCAAGGATCAGACAGCTTGGAATGGAGGTGGTCTAGCAAGATCAGGGCCTCCAGAAACCCAGGAAGAGGTTTGTGGCAGGGCTGTGGGGGGAATCCCTGACTCACTGTCTGACGGGTGGAACTGGGAAATATTTAGGTTGGAGGGGGGCTTTTTTTTTTTTTTTTTTTTTGAGACAGAGTCTCCCTCTGTCATGAGGCTGGAGTGCAGTGGCATGATCTCGGCTGACTGCAACCTCTGCCTCCCGGGTTCAAGCGATTCTCCTGCCTCAGCCTCCCAAGGAGCTGGGACTACAGGTGTGCACCACCATACCCAGGTAATTTTTGTATTTTTAGTAGAGACGGGGTTTCACCATGTTGGTCAGGATGGTCTCGATCTCCTGACCTTGTGATCCGCCCGTCTCGGCCTCCCAAAGTGCTGGGATTACAGGCATGAGCCACCTTGCCCGGCCTGGAGGGCTTCTTTGTTCTGTGAATGAAGGAAGGAAGGAAGGAAGGAAGGAATGAATCCAGGGGTAATTGTAGGGGTCTCTAGGCCACGGGAGATCGAAAGGCAATATCCACAACCTAGATGCTGCTCTAAAAAGATCTCTGTCCCACAAAGATCAGCATGGGGTATCTTTGCCCCCTAGAAAAATCTAAGGGTAATTACGGGGTCCTGCCCCAGAAGGGAAAGGAGGTGGGATGGGCTGGCTGGGCCTTGAACCACCTAGCTGGGGGGTGAGGAGCGCTCCTGAAATAGCCTGTGAGTCATCGGGGAGAAGCGGCCCTCCCCCGCTCGTCCTAGCACTGCCAGTTCTAACCCCACTGATGTCTCTAGGGCCCCCACAGCCCCATCCCTCAGGGCCTGCAGGCAGGCTGCCCCACCTTACCGTCCTGGTTCCGGTCAAGACTGTGAAACATGAGCAGCAGGCGCTGTTCCCGCTCTTGCAGATAGTGGGAAAATTCCTCCAGGTCCAGCCCGACATCTGGGTCAGCATCACCCTCAGAGGAGATACCCTGGCAGAGGGAAAGGGGACAGAGGTGGCTCCAGGAACCTGCTCCTGATCTGGAGAGGACGCAAGTCACCTTATGCCTTTGGAGCCCAGAGCCCCCAGGGCCTTGAACAAGGGGAGAGAAGACATCATCTCCTCCTCCCTCAATCAGCTTACTTCTCAGCCAGATGTCTGTGGGGTGGGTGTGAGTGGTATAGGTTTCCTGGTGAGAAAACTGAGGCTTGGCAAGGTCAAGCCACTAGTTCAAGGTCACAGAACTAGGAAATGGTAACCTTGCATTCTCTCTAAAGTCTGTCCTCTCAGCTGTCTGTCTCTTGCTTTTATTTTTTAAGTTACCCTATTCCTGTTGAATCCAGCTGCCTCTTAAAAAACCCTGTCCACCCGGGGGTCCCAGGAGCTCCTTTTAGAACTGGGCGCTGTGGGGCAGGAGAGAAGCAAGCAGAGCGGCCAGGGCCTTGGTTTTTCGAATCTGGGAAGTGGGAGGTTGGACTGGTCTCAGGGATGCTGTGGTTGGTTTAGGGCCATCTGGGGCTACAGGTGTGGGGAAGGCCTGGAAGATGGAGGTGGGGGTGGGGGGTAAGTTTTTGCCTTGATAGGTATATTCCCAGCTGCGGGTGACCACAGACAGGATTGGGTCTCTGGCTGGGGCAGCCTGGGAGAGTGAGCCAGGCCTGTGAAAGAGCCCATGAAAGGGCAGGCCAGAAAACGTAAACAGAGAAGGGGCAGCGGAAGGCCAGGGCAGTAGGTGCCCGCAGGAGGATGGAGGGTGTGTCTCCCGGAGGTGGAAGCAGGGCACCTCTTGGGTGGTGCAGGCCGGAGGACGGTGTCCCAGGCAGTGGGCAGGGAAGCGCCCCCATCTCTTCCCAGGCATACGCCCCTTACCCCTGGGAAGGGGATCGGGTGTTGACTGTGGAACTGCAGGCTTGGGGCCTCAGCGGCCCTATCTTTAGCGATCCCGTTAGGCCAGAGTGGGTAGGGGGAAGGAGACGGAGACACAGGTAGGTAGTCCCTGGTGGCTCCGGCCGCCCCATTCAGGGGCTTGGGTGACCGGGCGAGGGCGGGGCCGGGAAGTGGCGGGGGGGTCCCTGGGGAAAGGGGTACCTGTTGGGCGCCGGGGTCTGGGTTGCCCCCGCCCAGCCTGGCCAGCCCCTGGCGCAACTCGTGCACGTCCACGCGGCCATCCTTGTTACTGTCCAGCTCCTCAAACAGGCGACCCCAGCG
This sequence comes from Alouatta palliata, assembly GCA_004027835.1. Taxonomy (NCBI): domain Eukaryota; kingdom Metazoa; phylum Chordata; class Mammalia; order Primates; family Atelidae; genus Alouatta; species Alouatta palliata. Next base: position 24,803 of record PVKV010018016.1, on the reverse strand, counting down.
CTGCCGCCGCTCCGCGTCGCCCGGGCTCCCCCGCATGGCGCCCGCCCGGGGGGGAGGGGAGGCCAGGCAGCGGCGGCCTCAGCGGGGGCTTCGCGGCTCCCCCTCCCCCCCGGGACCCCGCAGGGTCAGCTCCCGCGGCCGCCGGGTCCGCAGCCTCCAAGCAGCCCGCTCGGCTCTGGCACTCGCGGGAAGTGGCGATTGCAAGCCGTCGCCGCCGGCGCCAGAACTTGCGTCTCCTCCCCCGACCCGCTTTGAGGGGAGGAGACCGAGGGCGGAGCTGGAGGCGTTGGGAGGGAATGTCTGGGATGCTCTGCCATTGCACAGCCGAGGGAGCACCAGAGTTCCTTCTGGGAAGAGGGGCTAGGGAGCTCGGTGGTCTCGGGGGTGCCTCAGTTTACCCTTTCCCCCTTTGACCAAGGGGGCGAGGTAGAGCGCTGTCGGGGATTGGGTTTTATAATCCCCTTCCACTTGACCGCCCCCATCCCACCCACTAATCTTCAGGAATTCAAGTTCTCGCTTTTCCCAGACGCACGCAAGAACCCTGCACCATCTCACTCGCTCTCGGCCCGCCCGCGCCTGGCACCTTCCCCGCTCCGCGGCTGAAACAGAGGATCAAGGCGCGGTGCGCTTCCACTGTCCCTTCCTCCCGCTCTCGCGCCTCCTTTCTCGGTCCCACTCGGACTGGGAACCAGAAGATCAATGTGCGGCGCGGCTGCAAAGTCGGCTTTCGATTGGCCAGCGCCGCCTAAGCTGAGCCCGCACGCCCCGCCTCTCCTCCCACCTGGGCGGGGCCTCAGCGCTGACCCCCGGCAGCCTCGGGCCCGCAGTCCCACCGCCTGCCAGGAGACCTTAAAGGGGCCGCGGCCGTATTCACACGCTGGGTGACATGGGGAGGAGATGGCTCAGTGTCCCTTGCAGGACTGGAGTTGAGGATCCCGGTGGTCAAGCGCTGGAGGCGGGGCCGCAGGCTGTCGCTCCTGTTGCACCTGCGGAATGTCTCTACTACTAGTTTCAGGCGCAGTTTCTCGATCCACCATTAGGGGGAAGGGAGCACAGACCACTTGACAGCGAATAATAATAACAAAAGCTCACTTTGATTCAGTGCGTTGCACGTTCCAGGGCTTTTACTCACCTCTTGCGCCGTCCTTGCCGAAACCCTATAAGGTAGCTGGAACTGGGCTCACACTTTGCAGATAAGGAAATGTTCTGATGCCCACTAAGAGGCAAAGTAGGGGGTTTAAAGATCCTTAGCTATCACTCTATACCCTAGAAGGAATTAATTATCTTTTTTTTTTTTTTGAGATGGAGTCTCGTTCTATCTCCCAGGCTGGAGTGCAATGGCGCGATCTCGGCTCACTGCAACTTCCGCCTCGCGGGTTCAAGTGATTCTCCTGCCTCAGCCTCCCAAATAGCTGGGATTACAGGCGCCAGATAAGTTTTGTGTTTTTAGTAGAGATGGGAGTTTCACCATATTGGCCAGGCTGGTCTGAAACTCCTGACTGCAGGTAATCCTCCCGCCTCAGCCTCCCAAAGTGCTGGGATTACAGGCTGAGTCACCGCGCCCGGCCTGGCCTAATTATTCTTTAATCATCACTCATCCGCCAACAATCCTCAGGAGGGGGTCTTGTTATTATCATCATCCTTTATTCAAAGATACAGCATTGGCCGGGCTCAATGGCTTAAGCCTCTAATTTCAGCACTTTGAGAGAACAAGGTGGGATGATCCCTTGGACTCAAGAGTTCAAGGCCAGCCTGGGCAATAGCAAGACCTCCATCTTTACAATAATAATAATAAATTTTTAAAAAGAAAGAAAGAAAACAAAGATACGTCCGTGAGAGCACATCCTCTGCCTAGACAGGTGTGCTGGAACAGGTGTGCCCCAGACAAATGAGGCTCTTCTAAGGGGCTCCCCTAGCAGATGTTTTCAATCACAGTTATTCCCTCCAGGTGCCATACAAAATAGAGAGCTACAGAGGTGTTTTTCATGTAAGTGCCCCCAAAGAGGTGTTTTCTCACAGATGCATTTTTGACAGGTGGGACTCAGTATATGTGAGCCACTGCCCTGCTGGTTTTACTCACAGATGTGCATCCATGTGAGCGTGCCTCACGCAGATGTTCCAAGTTCTTCCCCTCATTTGAGCTCAATTTCATACAGGTGTTCCTCCTCCAAGGCGCTTTCTCTTACCTCACAGGTATGTTTTGGAACAGGTTTCCCTCCACCCATGAATGCATTCTACAGTCTCCCTCCCCATAGGTGTGTTTCAGTTAAGATACACCCATCTGGGTACATTTCCATATAAACGAGTCCCGTACAGGTATACTAAAATGCAGGTGTGTCTCATACAGGTATTTACAAGACACTGACACCCAGGAATTCCCCAATACAAGTGCTGTATGTTTCACAGGTGAGCTGTGCGGATGTGTTCCCAAAACAGGTCTGTTCCACACCAGAGTGCCTTACATTTGTGATAATGCAAGTGTGTTTTATAGAGATGTTTTCCACCCTGGTATGTATCCATTTGCTTATATTTCATATAGATGTAATTCAATGCAGATTTTTTTCTTTTTCTTTTTCTTTTGAGATGAAGTTTCACTCTTGTCGTCCAGGCTGGAGTGCAATGGAGTAGTTTCGGCTCACTGCATCCTCCGTGTCCGGGGGTTCAAGAGATTTCCCTGCTTCAGCCTCCCGAGTAGCTGAGATTACAGGTGCCCGAAACCACACCCAGTTAATTTTTTTTTTTTTTTTTTGAGATGGAGTCTGCTCTGTTGCCCAGGCTGGAGTGCAGTGGCATGATCTCGGCTCACTGCAACCTCCATCTCCCAGATTCAAGCGATTCTCCTGCTTTAACCTCCTGAGTAGCTTGGATTACAGGCGTGTGTCACCTAGCCCAGCTAATTTTTGTATTTTTAGTAGAGATGGGTTTTCACCATGTTGGTCAGGTTGGTCTCGAACTTCTGATCTCATAATCTGCCTGCCTCGGCCTCCCAAAGTGCTGGGACTACAGGCGTGAGCCACCATGGTCAGCCAGATGTTTTCTGTATGCCCCTCTTATATGTGGACGCCCATGTAAGAGTCTTCTGCACAGGCTTGGTTCCCCATAGGTCTCAAGAGATGGTCTCATTTTGTTACCCAGGCTGGAGTACAGTAGTACAATCATAGTGCACTCACTGTAACCTCCACTCCTGGGCTCAATCGATCCTCCCATCTCAGCCTCCCAAGTAGCTGGGACTACAGGTGAGTGCCATCATGTCCGGCTAATTTTCTTATTTTTTTTGTAAAGATGGGGCTTCCCTATGTTGCCCAGGCTGATCTTGAACTCCTGGCCTTAAGTGATTCTCTTGCTTTGGCCTTTCTAAGCGCTGGGATTACAGGCATCACGCCACTCTGGCGCCGGGCTTATTTTCTTATTTTTTTTTTTGTAGAGACAGAGGTCTTGCTGTGTTACCCAAGCTGATCTCGGACTCCTGGCTTCAAGCGATCCCCTTGCTTTGGCCTTTCAAAGCGCTGGGATTACAGGATCACACTACCGCTCCCGGCTTCTTTTCTTTTCTTTTTTTGGTAGAGAAAGAGGTCTTGCTGTGTTGCCCAGGTTGGTCTCGGACTCCTGGCCGCAAGCAAATGCCTCGGCCTCTCAAATGCTGGGATTACAGGCTTGAGTCATTGCGCCTAGGCAGGTGTTTTTTGACATTAAGCGCTCCCCATCCAAGTCTGCCCGAGGCAAGAATGCCTCCGGCACGGGTACTTACTGACACACTCCTTGCGTCTCCACACCTGTGCGCTCCTACAGATGTGCTTGCAATGCAGGTGTGAGGTTCTCCTCACACCTGCTGGCCTTCGCGGTCTCCCTCGCCCCGTCCCCCCGACGTGACTGGGTTCCCGTTACAGGTGCGCCCGCAGCGCGGCCCCGCCTCCTTCTTGGCTCCGCCCTCTCATCAAGGCTCAGGTGCACAAGCCGGAAGTGCGCTCTCCTCCAGGTGAGTGACTAAACTTTCCGGGTCACGTGAGCGGGCGGAGCCGGTGGGATCGGACCGAAAGCCCGACCGACGGACCGAGGGTTCTAGGGAGGGACACGGACCAGGAACCTGAGCTAGGTCAGAGACGCCCGGGCCAGGTAGGAAGGCAGGACACACCGCTAGGCCTGCCCACTTCGCCCCTCCACCCTCCCCCGTCCCGTCCCGTCCCCTTCCTTTCCCCAGCCCAGGAACGCGCTCCCGGGAGTTAATCTTTAATCGCTGACCTCTGGCGGCTGGTGCAGGGCGGGACTCAAGGGTGCCCTGGCGACAGTGTCCAGACCCCGATCCTAACGCCTGGGCCTCTCTCCTTCCCCCGCTCCCAGGTGCCCCGTCGCAGGTGCTCCCGGCCGGAGATGCGGTAGGAGGGGCGCGTGCGAGAAGCCCCTTCCTCGGCGCTGCCAACCCGCCACCCAGCCCATGGCGAACCCCAGCCTGGGGCTGCTTTTGGCGCTGGGCCTGCCGCTCCTGCTGGCCCGCTGGGGCCGAGCGTGGGGCCAAAGTAGGTACCGGTTGAGAGCGCTGGGGGGAGGGGTCAGGATTCCTGGGTCTCTGCTGGGGACGTGGCTTAGAAGCGCTGGGTATCTGAGGCACAGAGAGTGTCAAGAATTGGGGAGGGGTCTACGGATTAGGGTTAGGGGGGTTAGAATTCCAAGTTTCTTCCTTGGACAGTGGGAGTTGGTCCAGGAGACCTGAGTTCCTGAGTGGGGTAGAATTGTGTGTTGGAGTGGAGATTCGTAAGTAGGACTTAGGGGAAGGTAATGGCTGTGTACTTGAGTCTTGGGATAGTGCAGGTGTTTTGGGTGAACTGGGAGCTGGGAGGAGGTCTGCCGAGCCTGGTCGACCCGGTTGGCTGAAGGGGTAGACCCCAGTCATTCAGTCTTAGATTCGTTTCGGGAGCCTGGGGGGAGGTGTGAGTCAGACACTCCAGGGAAGAGCTAGACCCGCCCAGATCCTTAAGGGACCAGGGCCGGGAGATGAGTGGGGGAGGGCTGGGCTTCCGGACACCGTGCTGGGCTCTGCTGGGCTGGGCTGGGGTGGGGGAGCGTCTGGAGGAGCAAACACCTAGAGGAACGGGTCCTGCCTGCAGGACACACACTGTGTGAGAATGAAAGGCTCAGTGGGGTGTAGTTTGAATTGGGGCCTGCTGGGGGGTGGAGAAGGGGAGTGCCCCAAGCAGGTGCAGGTGGGTGGGGATGGGACAGAAAGATGGAGACTGATTTATTCCCCGCCTTCACCCTCCACAGTATCGACCGCTTCTACAAATGAGAGTATCACTGTTTCCCCTACATCCACCAGCCCCAGCTCCAGCTCTGATGGCGCCCTGGTGAGTGAAGGTCTGTTTGGGATGATGGCCGGAGGATATTATCCAGGGGTCACACATAGAGCACATTAGCATGCACAGAGGACAGGACACCTCCTTCCCCCAGAGGTGGCAGGTCAGGGTAGCTTTGGGGAGTTTTAAGTAGGAGAGACCTCAAGTCTTAGACCAGGAAGACTAGGAGACCCTGGAGGGAGAAACAAGAATACTGCACCTGTCAGGTGTGGGGGCTCTGAAACTCCACATGCCTCTCAGGTGGCTGGGGGACCAAGGAGCTCAGACTTGGTAGATGTGATGAAAGCAGGAGTCCCCGCCGGGCATGGTGGCTCATTCCTGTAATGCCAGCACTGGGAGGCCGAGGCGGGCGGATCACAAGGTCAGGAGTTTGAGACCAGCCTGGCCAACATGGTGAAACTCCTTCTCTACTAAAAATACAAAAAATTAGCCAGGTGTGGGGGCACATATGCCTGTAATCCCAGGTACTAGGGAGGCTGAGGCAGGGAGATTGCTTGAGCCCACGCGGCAGAAGTTGCAGTGAGCCGAGATTGTGCCACTGAACTCCAGCCTGGGCAACAGAGCAAGACTCCATCTCAAAAAAAAAAAAAAAAAAAAACCGGAGTCCCAGACATGGCAGGTGGTGGGGAGCCTTGGTGCCCCAGACAAGGTAGGCAGGGATCCAGGAAGCCCCACTGTGGGGACCAGATTACCAAAAGTGGCAGATGTGTGTGTGTGTGAGGGGGTGGAGGGGAGAGGGGGATGCCATTCAGGTGGAGGTGGACAGGCTCCCCTGGCTCACGTGATTCACACCTGTCCCCTCTCTGCAGTCTCAGGGTGCCATCACTGCTATCATCGTGGTCTTCTCCATCCTGGCTGCCTTGCTCCTGGCGGTGGGGCTGGCACTGTTGGTGCGGAAGCTTCGGGAGAAGCGGCAGACAGAGGGCACCTACCGGCCCAGCAGCGAGGAGCAGGTGGGTGCCCGTGTGCCACCGACCCCCAACCTCAAGTTGCCGCCGGAGGAGCGGCTCATCTGAACGCTGGGGCCTGCTGCAGCCACCAACACTACCCAGGAATGCCGGGTGCTGGCTTGTACACCGCAGCTGCCACCGGGACACCAGCCTCTGATGGCTCAGCAGGACTTTGGGGGAGAGGCTGGGGGCACCCACCTGGCGGGCTCTCTGTAGCATGCTGCCTCTGCTTGGCTATGCCTGCAGCTCAGGGTGCTGGGGCTCGGGACCCACCGTCCTGCTTGCAGAACCAACTTTTCTCTGCGTGTCCTGCAGGCCCCACAACCCCTTCTCCTTTCTTTCAGTTCTCTCATGCGGCCGAGGCCCGGGCCCCTCAGGACTCCAAGGAGACGGTGCGGGGCTGCCTGCCCATCTAGGTCCCCTCTCCTGCATCTGTCTCCCTTCATTGCTGTGTGACCTTGGGGAAAGGCAGTGCTCTCTCTGGGCAGTCAGACCCACCCAGTGCTTAAGAATAGCAGGGAAGAAAGTGCTTCAAAGACTCTGCCCCTGAGGTCAAGGGAGGATGGGGCTATTCACTTTTACATATTTATATAAAATTAGTAGTGAGGTGTAATAAAAGCTTTTTTGTGCTTGAGCTGGTGGGGGCATTAGCCTAGATGGAAGTGACAAATGCCAAGAGGAACGGTAAGGTTGCAAGGATCCTAGGGGATCGGAGGCTTCCCGAAATTCCCTGCTAGAAGCCAGTTAGAGAGGCTGCCCTTGGAGGGACAGAGGTTGGGGGGATGGGTTTCTGAGCAGAGTGAGGGCACCAAAAAAATTCACCAGGAAAAAGACAGCTTTGGGCTCTTACAGCTTTATTGAGGGACTGGGGTCTCCCCTGGACCCCTGATTCTTTTTTTTTTTTTTTTTTTGAGATGGAGTCTCACTCTGGCGCCTAGGCCTGGAGTGCAGTGGTGTGATCTCAGCTCACTGCAACCTCCACCTCCTGGGTTCAAGTGATTCTCCTGCCTCAGCCTCCCGGGGAGCTGGGACTATTGGCGTGTGCCACCACACCCGGCTAATTTGTTATTTTTAGTAGAGACGGGGTTTCACTATGTTGGCCAGGCTGGTCTCAGGTAATCCACCCACCTCAGCCTCCCAAAGTGCTGGGATTACAGGCATGAACCACCGGGCCCGGCTGGACCCGATTCTTAACTCTCAAAGCGTTTCTTAAGATCAGCCACTCTGGGCCGGCTGCTGGGTTGGGGCTTTTGCCAGTTGCTGGTGGGGGAATCTGGGGCTCCCAGTTCCTCCAGTGGCTGGAGGGGAGCGTGCTCTGCTAGCAAGGCCTTGGGAGGCTGGGCTCTGGGGCTCTTCGGGGAACTGGGGTCTGAGGAAGGATCAAGGTGCTGGGCCGTCCAAGCCGTATCAAAGCTGGGCTTTGTGGGGGCCAGAATTTGGGGGCTTTCTGGAGGGCTGGGCTGGGTGGGTACGGGGGAGAGGCAGGAAGTGGGGTTTTCCTGGGCTCTAGAATCTTCAGCTGCCTTGTGGGAAGGGGTGAGATGAAGAATTAGGGGCCCTATGAGAGGAGAGGGTTTGGGGTCCCCCTGGATGCTTGGGTCTGCAGAGGCTGGTGAGGTCTGAGATGGAGAGATGACTTGTTGTTCAGACTCTGAGCGTATCAGCTGGGACCTGGGGTCTTTTGAGGAGCTGATGGCATCCAATGATGGGGCGTTTTGCAGGGACAGCAGGTCTGCTGGCAGGGACAGGGACAGGGGCTGGGGCTCTGGTAGTTTCTTATCGTCTGGTTGCCATCTTGGTATGTTGGGCTGGGTGGGAGGAGGGATAAGGAAGTTGTGGCTTTTAGATGTCAGAGGGGCGGGCAAGTTGGACGGACCATTAGGGGAAGACTTAGGGTGGGGTTGGGGGAGTGGGCGAGGCTCTCACCAGGCTGAGGCAGCTGTCCAGGTCTCCTCTGTGACAGCAGTCTAAACTCTGGCTTGGTCTCAAGCTGCCTGCATTCTTGGCTCCCACGCTAAGACTGTCCAGAATCTCACTCAACAAATCCAGTTCTTCTCCAGACCCCAAGAAGCTGCTGTCCAGAGCTTCTTCTGCCCACGGGCACCCCTCATCCTCAGGTGTTAGAGGGGGTGTCCTGGGTGAGGATGGGCAGCCTCAGATATTTGCCGAAGACTCCCAGCCCTGATGGGGCTGCTCTGGAATTTGGGGACCCTCCTCCCCATCAGTCCTAGCCTCCCACTTTCAACACTGCTGTTCCCCTTTAGTCTTACCCCGCCCCTGGGGGCTCAGAAGGTCCCTCTTCCAGTCGGCGTCTCCTGCTGGGGCGAAGGGGCCGATTCTGCAAAGGGTAGGGGCCATAGGACCTCAGGAGGCTGCAGAATTTGGGGGCTGAGGCTTACTGGAGGAAGGTGAGTGTGAAGTGGGTGCCAAATATCAGGGGAATTGAAGGAGGAAGTGAGATGTCTGGATAGGGACTGGGATGGGTGGAGGATCCAGTGATAATTCCAGGTGTGTGCCTGGGGGGAGGGGCACTCTCACCTGTCCAAAGTGCTGAGTGATTGGGAGGCGTTGCTGCAGGCGGTCTGAGCGGCTGGTGAGGGCTGGGACCCTCAGGGAGCCCCCCCTCTGCAGGTTAGAGTCCCCATCCTAGGAAGAGAACGCATAAACTGGGAACCTGTGCCAGGGAACCTCCCCGCAGGCCCCACCATCGTTTTTTTTTTTTTTTTTTGAGACAGAGTTTCACTCATGTTGCCCAGGCTGGAGTGCAATGGTGAGATCTTGGCTCACGGCAACCTCTGCCTCCCGGGTTCAAGCGATTCTCCTGCCTTAGCCTCACAAGTAACTGGGATTACAGGCGTGTGTCACCACGCCCAGCTAATTTTATAGTTTTAGTAGAGATGTTTCACCATGTTCGTCAGAATGGTCTAGAACTCCTGACCTCAAGTGATCCACCCGCCTCGGCCTCCCAAAGTGCTGGGATTACAGATGGGAGTCACCGTGCAGGGGCATGATCTCGTCTCACTGCAACCTCCACCTCCTGGATTCAAGTGATACTCGTGCCTCAGCCTCCGGAGTAGCTGGGATTACAGATGCCTGCCACCACGCTTGGCTGATTTTTGTATTTTTTTTTAGTAGAGACGGGGTTTCCCCATGTTGGCCAGGCTGGTCTTTAACTCCTGACATCAGGTGATCTGCCCACCTCGGCTTTCCAAAGTGCTAGGATTACAGGTGTGAGCCACCAGGCTCGGCCTCAGTCTTCTTGTTTTTGAGACAGGGTCTCTCTCTCTCACCCAGGTTGGTGTGCAGTGGCGCTATCTCAGCACACTGTAACTTCCACCTCCTGGCCTCAAGGAATCCATGCTCAGCTAATTTTTAAATATTTTTTTTGAGAGACAAGGTCCCACTATATTTTCCAAGCTGGTCTCAAACTCCTGGGCTCAAGTGATCCTCCTGCCTCGGCCTCCCAAAGTGCTGGGCTTACAGGGGTGAGCCACTGTACCAGGCCAGTTGGTCTTACCTTATACATTAGAAGGCTCTGTACTCCCTTCAAGCCACTCTTGGCCTATTAAAGAGAGAAGGGAGAATTACCTGAGGGTGATGTGATCCTGAGCATTTGAGAGCTCAGACTTCTGTCCCCTAAGAGAGCTTTATCTTGCCATCTGTCCATCTCTGTGTCTCAAATATGCTCACCACCCCCCAGACACCACCTAAGAAGTCGGTGCAAACTTTCACCCCTTTGACTAATATAAAACAAGTATTCCCGGAGGAAGTCATCCCCAAATACAATGGGGAGCAGCAAAGCAACATGGCAAAGCGTTCCTGTCTCAAAGCGGTGAAGAATAAAATCGCATGGACAATTTCAAGCTGCAAAAATTGGCCCCAGGAAACTTCTAGGCTTGGGGGAAAAAAGGCAGAAGCCGGAATTGTAGCATCGGAGGACAAAGAATGTTTGCCAGTGAATCTTGGCTGTCAGTTTTAAAGGGGAAGGGTAGAATTCCCACAATGAGTATCGCAAACACAAAATAAAAGGGGGAAGAGTTGTGAACGGTTTAACTGCTGGTTCAGTTCTGATTAAATCATGTGCGTTTAAAGTGTCTACCAGGGTCAAAATGTTCCACCTCTTGGGAGATCAAAGTATCCTCTGTCCCCTCCCCTTCGTCACCCCAGCAAGAGTGGCCTGCCCAGCCCAGTCTCACCGAGCGGTACATGTTCTTGACGGCTGGTTGGGTCTTGGCCTTGACTGAATGCAGGAGGGCACCTCCACCTTTCTGGGGCAGAGAAGATACCAAGGGAGAGAGGCTCGGGCCAGATCCATCCCACCTCCCCAACCCAGGTCGTGGGATGCTGACCAAGCCCCTTTCCCTCTCTGAGTCCCCATTTTTTCACCTCTGTAAATGAATATGATAATAGTCATGACCCTACCTGGTGACTGTCGAGGGATTAAATTAATCCAATGAGACATCCTTAATAAGTGTTTTTGTTTTTTTGAGGTGGAGTCTCAAAGAACAGAGTTTTTTTTGTTTGTTTGTTTTCCTGAGATAGAGTCTTGCTGTGTCACCCAGGCTGGAATGTAGTGGTGCCATCTCGGCTCACTGCAATCTCCACCTCCTGGGTTCAAACCATTCTGCCTCAGCTTCGTGAGTAGCTGGGATTACAGGCGCCCGCCACTACGCCTGGGTTATTTTTGTATTTTTAGTAGAGATGGGGTTTCACCATGTTGGCCTGGCTGGTCTCAGACTCCTGACCTCAGGCAATTCACTTGCCTAGGCCTCCCAAAGTGCTGGGATTGCAGGCACACCGTACACAGCCAACAAGTGGCTTTTGAGACAGGGTCTTGCTCTGTCGCCCAGGATGTAGTGCAGTGGTACAATCTCACTGCAACCTCTGCCTCCTGGGCTCAAGCCATCCTTCCACCTAGGCCTCCCAAGTAGCTGGGACTACAGCCACACCTGGCTAATTATGTTTTTGTGTGTGTGTTGTTTGTTTGTTTTTGAGACAGAGTCTTGCTCTGTCACCCAGGCTGGAGTGCAGTGGTATAATCTTGGCTCACTGCAACCTTTGCTTCCTGGGTTCAAGCGATCTCCTGCCTCAGCCTCCCAAGTAGCTGGGACTACAGGCATGTGCCACCACACCCGGCTAATTTTTTGTATTTTTAGTAGAGACGGGGTTTCACCATGTTAGCGAGGGTAGTTTTGATCTCCTGACCTTGTGATCCACCCACCTTGGCCTCCCAAAATGCTGGGATTACAGGCATAAGCCACCTCGCTCGGCCTAACTTTTGTACTTTTTGAAGTAGATATGGGGTTTTGCCATGTTGCCCTGGCTGGTCTCAAACTTCTGGTCTGGGCAATCCTTCTGCCTCCGCCTCCCAATGTTGGGATTATAGGCGTGAGCCACGCTGCCTGGCCTATTGTTTTGGTGGTCTTACCTTCAGATTGTCGGCCCAGAGCTGATAGGATCGAAGGGCCCCTGGAGTAAGGAGACAGTTCGGAGGTCACCAAAGGCTGGCTGAGGCTGGGGGTGGAGGTGGGTGGGGAGAGCCGGGGGCTGGACTCAGGGCTCACCTGAGGAGGCCTCGCAGCTAGAGATCTCCTGCTCGAATTGATCTGAGAAGCCCTCCCCATTGTTGAGCTTCTCCAGTCGGGATTCGATGAACTGCGGTGGGAGACAGTTAATGAGAAGTAGCAGCTGACATGTCGGAATCCCAGGGCATCACAGCCTGCCTGCCATCAAGATGTAGAAGCCATCTCTGGCCTCCAGCCTGCCCATCCCCAAGCATCTGGGAAACTGGAGCCCACTTTATTTTTTATTTTTATTTATTTATTTTTTTGGGGGACAGGGTCTCGCTCTGTCACCCAGGATGGAGTGCAGGAGCGCAGTCTCAGCTCACTGCAACCTCCACCTCCCGGTTCAAGCGATTCTCCTGATTCAGCCTCCCGAGTAGCTGGGATTACAGGCATGCATCATGCCCAGCTAATTTTTGTACTGTTAGTAGAGACAGGGTTTCAACATGTTGGCCGGGCTGGTCTCGAACTCCTGACCTCAGGTGATCTGCCTGCCTCGGGCTCCCAAAGTGCTGGGATTACAAGCATGAGCCACTGCTCCTGGCCTGGAGCCCCCACTTTAGGAACCAGAGATCCCACCTTCTCCTCCCTCCCCAAGTCAGGACCTGTTCCCAGGCACCAAGCCCCACCCTTTGCAGGGACCCAGAAATGGAATTCTGCCCCCTCTAGATCTACCCACCCACTCTCAGTGAGCCAAGAGTAGGTTGACCTCATCTTTAGCAATCTAGGGGTCCAAGCTACCTTCTCCCAGGAACCTAAAAGTTCAGCCCCACCTACCACCCCTCCCCCCATATCCTTAGAACTCGGGAAATCCTGGGACCTGCCTGCTCTGGAGTCCAGCTCCGACTGACACCCCAGTCCCAGGAAGATACCTGCTTAGGGACCTGGGAATTTAGTCCCACCCTGATTTCCCTCAGGGACCTAGGATAGATCTTGTCCCCCAGGGACCCAGGAGTTGGGGGCTTCCATCTTTTTTTTCCTTTTTTTTTTGAGACAGAGTCTCACTCTGTTGCCCAGGCTGGAATGCAGTGGCGTGATCTTGGCTCACTGCAACCTCCATCTCCCGAGTTTAAATGATTCTCCTGCCTCAGCCTCCTGAGTAGCTGGGATTACAGGTGCACACCACCATGCCCAGCTAATTTTTTTTATTGTTAGTACAGACAGGGTTTCACCATGTTGGCCAGGTGATCCACCCTCCTGGGCCTCCAAAAGTGCTGGGATTACAGGCGTGAGCCACTGAGCCTGGCTGGGGGCTCCCATCTTTAGGAATCCAGGAGTTCAATCTTTCCCCACCTGGGAACCCTGGAGTGGGGGATCCTGCTGGACTGTCTCCAGCCATACCCTCAGGGACCCAGGAGTCTACCCTCAACCCTGCCAGTTCAGACCAGCCCTCGGGGACTCAGCCGTCTACCTCCAGCCCCGGCTGCACCCTCAGGGCTCTGGCATACCTGTTTGAACAGCTGCAGGTGCACAGCCCGCCGATGGAAGGCCTGCAGGGGTGCCCCAGGCTTCTGGGCCAAGAAGGCTTCCTCACTGAAGGTCACTGGCTGGCCCTGGAGGAAATGTCAGAGTTCTGAGCTCCCTGGGGTGCTCCTATCCCTCCCTCATTCTACTATATTTTTGTATAGCAAACATTGTTGTGCCTGACCCTGTGTGAGCCTCTTGCTGTATCACCCAGGCTGGAGTGCAGTGGTTCAATCTTGGCTCACTGCAACCTCTGCCTTCCAGATTCAAGCGATTCTCCTGCCTCAGACTCCTGAGTAGCTGGGATTACAGGCACGTACAACCATGCCCGACTATTGTATTTTTAGTAGAGATGGGGCTTCACCATGTTGGCCAGGCTGGTCTCGAACTCCTTACCTTGTGATCTGCTTGCCTCAGCCTCCCAAAGTGCTGGGATTACAGGTATGAGCCACCGCGCCCAGCCCCCATTTCTTTTTTTGAGTTGGGGTCTCACTCTGTCATATGTGTCAGAAGGCAGTGGTGCGATCTCTGTTTACTGCAACCTCCGCCTCCTGAGCTCAAGTGATCCTCCCACCTCAGCCTCCCAAGTAGCTGGGACCAAGGTGCACAGCACCATGCCCAGCTAATTTTTGTAGTTTTTGTGGAGACGAGGTCTCACTATGTTTCCCAGGCTGGTCTGAACTCCTGGGCTCTAGCAATTCACCCACCTTGGCCTCTTAAAGTGCTGGGATTACAGATGTGACTCACTGACCTGGCTGATTTAAGCATTTATCTCAAGTAAGGTGGAAGCCCTGGAGGGCTGCAGGCAGGGGAGGGACGTGATCTGACTCAGGCGTTCACTGGTAGTGACCTCTGGCCACTGCAGGGAGGACAGACTCTGAGAGATGAAGGCAGATGCCTGCTTGCAGGGGGCCCGGAGTGGTGGCTTATACCTGTAATCCTAGCACTCCAGGAGGATGAGGTGGGCACATCACCTGAGGTCTGGAGTTCGAGACCAGCCTGGCTAACATGGTGAAACCCCCATCTCTACTAAAAATACAAAAACTGCTGGGTACGGTGGCTCAAGCCTGTAATCTCAGCATTTTGGGAGGCTGACCATCTGAGGTCAGGAGTTCAAGACCAGCCTGACCAACATGGAGAAACCCTGTCTCTAGTAAAAGTACAAAATTAGCTCGGCATGGTGGTGCATGCCTGTAATCCCAGCTACGTGGGAGGCTAGACAGGAGAATTGCTTGAACCCAGGAGGCAGAAGTTGCAGTGAGCCAAGATAGCGCCTTTGCACTCCAGTGTGGACAACAAGAGCAAAACTCCATCTCAAAAAAAAAAGAAAAAAAGCAATACAAAAGTTGGCCAATGTGGTGTGGTGCGTGCCTGTAGTCTCAGTTACTTGGGAGGCTGAGGCAGGAGTTGCGGGGGTGGGGGAGAGATCAGTGCATTCATTTCAGACAAACAATTATGGGGTCCATTCAGAGTGGAGACAGAGGAAGTGGGTGGTAGGTGTGCAGATTCAGAATGCAGAGATGACAAGGGCATCAGATATTCAAGTGATACTGGAAACCCTCAGTTTTTATGGATTGGTTGTGAAAAACAGGGGAGGGGATTTCAGAGAGCAAGGTCTTGGCTTCAACATTCACCCACTGTGGACTTGTCCAAGCCTTGGTTTCCTCATATGGAAAATGGGACTGTCACAGTACCCTTCTCAAAATGTTATGAGCATTAAATGAGAGAATAACAGTGGCAGAAGCTAGCATTTATTGAGTGCTTGCTGTATGCCAGGTACGATTCAAAGTGCAGGGAAGGTGCTGATTCACTGATTCCAGTATCCTTTTGGGTGGCACTATTTGGGTCCCATTTTACAGACGGGCAAACAGAGACACAAAGTAAGCACTTCATTAATGCTACCTATCATTAGTATTATTATTTTTCCTTGCTCCCCCATTATTATTTTAATTAAAAAAAAAAAGAGACGGTGGCGGGGCATGGTGAATCACGCCTGTAATCCCAGTACTTTGGGAGCCCAAGGCAGACAGATCACCTGAGGGCAGGAGTTCAAGACTAGCCGGGCTAACATGGAGAAACCCCGTTTTTACTAAAACTACAAAAATTAGCTGGGTGTGGTGGTGCATGATTCTCCTCCCTCAGACTCTCAAGTAGTAGTCCCAACTACTCGAGAGTTTGAGGGAGGAGAATCGCTTTAACCTGGGAGGCAGAGGTTGCAGTGAGCCGAGATTGCGCTACTGCACTCCAGTCTGGGCGACAGAATGAAACTCCGTCTCAGGGTGGGGGTGGGGGGGAAGAAACTGTCTCAAAAACAAACAAACAAACAAAAAAACAGAGAGGGGTGGGTTTGCCCAGTCTGGTCTTGAACTTCTGGGCTCAAGCAATTTTCCCATCTTGGCCTCCCAAGGTGTGGGAATTACAGGTGTGAGCCCCTGCCTTTGGCCATCTATTGTACCTATGATGATGATGATGATTATTTGTTTTTGAGACGGAGTCTCACTCTTGTCGCCCAGGCTGGAGTGCAGTGGCGTGATCTCGGCTCACTGCAACCTCCACCTCCCAGGCTGAAGCGATTCTCTGTCTCAGCCTCCCCAGTAGCTGGGATTACAGATGCCTGCCACCACGCCCAGCTTTTTTTTTTTTTTTTTTTTTTTTAGTATTTTTAGTAGAGACAGGGTTTCACCATCTTGGCAGGCTGATTTTGAACTCCTGACCTCGTGATCCACCCGCCTCGGTCTCCAAAAGTGCTGGGATTACAGGCGTGAGCCACCGCGCCCGGCCCCTGTACCTATCATTATCATTGCGATTCATTCAGCGACTCATTCAGGAACCCGCGAGACCTCTCCCGCAACGTCCCCGCTGCTCACCGGGCTGCAGACCAGCGCGTCTCGGTATCCTCCGAAGAGCAGGGCCTGGGCTTTGAGGAAGAGACGAGACACCCCTTCCCCGGGGGCCAGGGCGACCTTCCTGAGCCGGAGTCTCAGCAGGGACACCTGGAGCGCAGGACAGTAGCCCTGAGTGGGCAGGTGTGGGGTGCCCACCTCCCGGGGCAGGAGGGAGGGAGGGGCGACACTGACCACATCTGGGGGAAGCGCCTGCACATCGTTAAAGGCCGTCTCCAATGTGTTGGTGTCCACGTTTAGCACCACTACATCTTCCAGGGCTTTTTCTCGAACTTTCTGCAGAAAAGCAGGGCCGGCTGGTCAGAGCCCGAGGATCCTTTGGCAGAGAAGGGTATCTGGGGATGTAGGAGGAGAGGGAACTCTCACGTCCCCGCCATCTGGGTGGATCAGTGCTTACCTCCGCGAGACTGGCGTGCACTCCAATGAGGTAGGGCATGGGCGCGCTGCGGACAGAGGGGACGGGGTCATGCAGGTACCGCCCCCAGACCCTGCCCCCAGGCCCTGCCCCTCCGAGCTCCCCTGGCTCACCAGCAGTAGTCCAGCAGGTGCGGGGGCAGCGTGGGGATCAGCACGTGCTCCCAGCGCATGGGGTACAGGAGTGCGCAGGACGCATGGACGCACGAGGTCAGCTAGGGAGCGATGGTGGGGCGTGGAGTCAGGGCCCGGACCCTCTGGCACGGGGTCTCTCTAGGCATTTCTACGTCCCGTCTCCTATCACCGTCCCCATCCGCTGCTGGGTAATGAGTGACAACTCGAACCCCTTAAGAAATCATGTGGTTTAGCTGGGCATGGTGGCGCACGCCTGTAGTCCCAGTTACTGGTCGGGAGGCTGAGGCAGGAGAATTGCTTTAACCCAGGAGGCAGAGGTTGTAGTGAGCCCAGATCGTGCCACTGCACTCCAGCCTGGTGACAGAGCAAGACTCCATCCCCCGCTCCAAAAAAAAAGAAAAAAAAGATATCATGTGGAGACGAGGAATTTGGCTACTTATAGTGCTTTAAGCAGGTGAGGCCAGGACTTATCCCGTCCCGATCCCTTTCTCTAAGGGAGTGCAGTTAATAGGCAACTCCCCTGGGTCTTCCAGCATAGAGGTAGAGCTAGGACTGAGCCTCCACGAACTCCACCCCGGAAAGAGGTGGAGCTATAATGCATCCCGCCCTTGTCTCACCCTAGGGGTGGAGCCACGACCTAACCCCACTCCCAAAGAGGCGGGGCCAGAATGCAACCATTTAGCTCCCACCCTAGGGGTGGAGCTAGGATGGAGCCCCACACAAAGAGGTGGAGCCGAAATGCAATCATTTGACCCCGCCCCTAGGGGTGGAGCCAGTCTCCACCTCCTGGGTCTTAGGGTCCCTGGGAGTATGCATCTCTAGTTTTTTTGGTCCCTTGTTATCTGAATCTCTATTCCTAGGGGTTCCCTGCGTCCCTGGATTTCTGAGTCCCTGAGTCCCTGGGTCCCTTGGTCCCTGGGTCCCTGGATCCCCATGTGTATAGGTCCCTAGTTCTCAGGGTCCCTGAGTGTCCGGAGGGGCGGAGCCAGACCATAGTGGGTGGCCCATAGTGGGTGGAGCCTGTGCTTAGTACTCCCAAAGAAGAGGAGCTGCAGCACAGGCCCCTCCCACAGGGGCGGGGCCAGAATTTAACTCTCGGAGACCTTGGAGGTGGCAGAGCCAAGAGTTCGCCTTCAGGTCCGGTGCAGTGGGGTTAGAACCAGGAATCAGCCCCGTTGTCCCGCCCCCCCAGGGGCGGAGCCAGGCCCTGCCCCGCCTCCAGCCCGGCGGGCCTCGCCTCACGGTGCTGAGTTTGCTGGCGGTGAGCAGGACTCTTCGCTCGGCCAGGAGCGCCGCGAACAGCCCCACGATGTTCTCGTCGGTCACGGCCACCACCAGCTCCGTTAGATTCCTCTGAGGATCAGAGAGGCGCTCTGGGCGTGGACAGGCCCCTGGATCTTGCATCCCCCGTCCAGGTTTCGGGACCTGTTCACACCCCCAGAAACCCCTCCCGGGTCCCCACTCACGTTCTCAGGGATGGATGGTAGGCGGCCGGAGTCCGGGGCCACGAAGCAGGAAAGCTGGTGGGGGTATTGGCGTGGGGATCAATCAGTTAGGAGGCTGGCCTCACCTGGATCCCCGACCTTCCAGGGTCCCCAAGCCCCGCTCACCGGCTTGCTATTCCCCGGGGTAGGGGGCGGGATGCCCTGCCCGCTAGAGACGGTGACTCCGCTGCCCTGGGGAAGAGGTACGACTGTGGTCATCAGGTCTGGGACGCAGCCTTCCCATCCACCTAAGGTTCAGCGCCCAGGGAATAGGAGCTACTCACCAGCTCCAGCCCCACTGAGGCCTGGGGCTCAGGCAGCGACTGCTGCAACAGATTTTGAAGAAGTTCCTCTGCCTCGGAGACCTGGGTGGGAGATGGGGGAGTGGGGGCGGCTGAGCCAGAGGTGGATTGGGGATTCCAAGTGCCATGACTAAGCTTGAGTGGCGTGGGAGGAGCTCAGGTCAGGTGAGGCTCAGGTCAGGCCTGGGAGTTCTTTTTTTTTTTTCTTGAAAAGAAATTAAAAAGCAGGGCGCCATGGCGAGTGCCTGTAGTCCCAGCTACTCGGAGGCTGAGGCTGGAGGATTGCTTGAGTCCAGGAGTTCTGGGCTGTAGTGTGCTATGCCTATTGGGTGTCCGCACTAAGTTCGGCATCGCTATGGTGGCCTCCAGGAAGCGGGGGAACACCAGGTTGCCTAAGGAGGGGTGAATTGGCCCAGGTCGGAAACGGAGCAGGTCAAAACTCCCATGATGATCAGTAGTGGGATCGCTCCTGTGAATATCCACTGCACTGCAGCCTGGGCAACATGGCGAGACCCCCGTCTACTAAAAAAAAAAAAAAAGAAAGAAAGAAAAGAAATAATCATAAAAAAAAGAGACAAGATCTCCCTATGTTGCCCAGGCTGGTCTTGAACTCCTGGGCTCATGGGATCCTCCTGCCTGGCCTCCCAAAGGGCTGGAATTACAGGTGCGAGCCACCTGTCTGGCTTTTTAAAATTTTTAATTTTATTTTTTTCTTGTAACCTCAGGTGATCTGCTCACCTTGGCCTCCCAAAGTACTGGGATTACAGGTGTGAGCCACTGCACTCGACCAATATACTTATTTTTTTTGTGGAGACGGGGGTCTCACTAGGTTGCTCAGGTTGGTCTCAAACTCCTAGGCTCAAGCAATCCTCCCACCTCAGCCTCCCAAAGTGCTGAGACTACAGGTGTGACACGGTGTGCCTGCCAGGCCTGGGAAATCTGACAGGGGTTGGGGGCTTGGCGGGGTGGGGGCTGGGACTCCCACAGGAGTGAGAGAGGGGCTGGTCTCACTTGGTCCTGAGCTAGGAGGTCTCCCACTGTGTTCAGTAGCTTGTAAAACACCTCGAACCAAGGCAGGTGGCTGTGGAGAGAGGAGACATTCACGAAGTGTCCCTAGGCCTCAGCCTTTCCCATCCCCCACCCCAACCCCCATATCTCCCACCTGAGAATGCAGAGACAGCTCTGGGTACCCGCCCGCAGGCGGCAGAAACCAAATCTTCGGTTGCCGGCAAGGTCTGTGAGGGCAAAGGTGAAATGCTGCACGGCAGGGCTGGGGGGCTCCCTGGAGTGGAAAGGGCTGTTAGAGAGACCTGAGCATCCCTGCTGTCTGAGGATGTCCCCCCACCCCAACAAAGCTCCTGGGACCCTGGGTATATAGGTCTGTAGTTGTCAGGATCCCTGCATACCTGGGTCTCCTGGTCTCAAGATCCCTGGGTCCCTGGATCTCTGGGTCCCTGGACCTCTGGGTCTCGGGATCTCTAGATCCCAGGGTCCCTGGATCTCTGGGTTTCAGAGTCCCTGGGTTGCTGAGTCCCTGGATCCCTGTGTCCCTGTGTCCCTGAGTCCCTGGGTTCCTGAGTCCCTGTGTCCCTGAGTCCCTGGGTTACTGAATTCCTGAATCCCTAAGTCCCTGTGTCCCTGTGTCCCTGAGTCACTGAGTCTCTGTGTCCCTGAATCCCTGTATTTCTGAGTCTCTGGGTTTCCAAGTCCTTGAATCCTTGTGTCTCTGAGTCCCTGGGTCCCTGGGTTCCTGAGTTCCTGAGTCCTTAGATCCCTGAGTTCCTGAATCTCTGTGTCTTTAAGCCCTGTGTCTCTGGGTCCCTGGGTCCCTGAATCCCTGGATCTCTGGGCTTCTGGACCTGTGGGTTTCTGAATACCTGTGTCCCTGAGTCTCTGGGTCCTTGGGTTCCTGAGTCCTTGGGTCCCTGTGTTCCTCAGTCCCTGGATCCCTGTGTTCCTCAGTCCCTGGATCCCTGTGTCCCTGTGTCCCTGAGGCCTTGGGTCCCTGGGTTCCTGAGTCCCTGGGTCCTGTGTCCCTGTGTCCCAGAGTCCCTGAGTCCCTGTGTCCCTGGGTCCCTGAGTTCCTGCATTCCTGAGTCCCTGGGTCCCTGGGTTCTTGAGTTCCTGGGTCCTTGAATCCCTGGGTCTCTGGGTCCCTGAGTCCCCGAGAGTCTGAGTCCCTGGATGCTAATGCATATATGTCCCTAAGTTCTCAGGGCCCCTGAGTGTCTGAGTCTTTGGGTCTCAGGGTCCTTGAGTGTATGGGTTTCCAGATGCCTGAGTCCTTGGGGCCCCTGAGAGATCTGAGTCCCCAAGACCTTGGATCTCCCTGCCCTTCCGTACCTTTCCACATCAAAAGGGAAGCAGAATTTAGGCACCATCTGCACAGCTTCCTGGAGGTGAAGAAAAGCTCAGACTGCTTGGCCGCTCAGGTTGGGCCCCCCTTCCCTGAGCTCCAGGTCCAAGACACAGAGTCTCCTCCCCCTGGGGGACCACCCCTGGCCCTGGGTGGTGGGGGGGCAGGCGGGGAGGAGCCAGCCTGAATACCTGGTCCCTGAAGTCTGGGGGGAACTGCCGCAGGATGGGGGGATCTGTAGAAGACAGCAGGTCTCTAAGTTCAGCGACCCCGACCCACCCTCCCCTCCCAACTCCCTCACTCCCAAGCTCCCAACTCACCTTCTTGCAGGGAGGCAGGGTAGGCCGCTTCGAAGAACCAGTCAAACACGGCGGGGGAGCCCCCTCTGTGGGAGGCAGAAGGGGTCCAGGTCTTGCTTCTGTGCCTGTGTGGTTGTGTCTGCCACTTTGGACACCAGTGCGGTTGTGTGGTCATCCAAGTGTGTCAGCATGCGTGTGACTCGGGATTTGCAGCTGTGTGTGGTCGTGTGAGGCTGTGTGTGCAGCAGTGTTAATTGTGTACACAAGTACAGGATGGAGAAAGTGTGACTGTGTGTGTGTGGCTATGATTGTGTGTGGCTGAGTGCATGGCTTGTGTGAGCAAGCAGCGGGTGTGTGACCCTGTCTGCTGTCTGCTTGAAAAGATGAGACTGTCCCGTCTGTCGGTGGGGTGGGACTGCCCAGATATAGAGGACAGTCTGTGCAGTTCCAAGCTAAATGAATAACATCTACATTTTCTTTTCTTTTCTTTCTTTTTTTTTTGAGATGGTGTCTCCCCGGGCACAGTGGCTCACCCCTGTATTCCCAGCACTCTGGGAGGCTGAAGTGCTCGGATCACTTGAGGTCAGGAGTTCGAGACTAGCCTGACCGACATGGAGAAACCCCGTCTCTACTAAAAAATACAAAAATTTGCCAGGCATGGTGGCGCATGCCTGTAATCCCAACTACTGGGGAGGCTGAGGCAGGAGAATAGCTTGAACCTGGGAGGCAGAGGTTGCAGTGAGCTGAGATCGCGCCACTGCACTTCAGCTTGGGCAACAAGGGTGAAACTCCGTCTCAAAAAAAAAAAAAAAGCCAGGCACGGTGGCTCATGCCTGTAACCCCACCGCTTTGGGAGGCCAAGGCAGGCGGATAACAAGGTCAGGAGTTCAAGACCAGCCTGGTCAACATGGTGAAACCCCATCTCACCATGTTCACCTGGTCAACATGGTGAAACAAAAATTAGCTGGGCATGGTGGCTTGTGCCTGTAATCCCAGCTACTCCGGAGGCTGAGGCAGAAGAGTGGCTTGAACCAGGACCCAGGATTCGGGCCAAGATCTCCCCATTGCACCAGCCTGGGATATAGAGTGAGACTGTCTAAAAAAAAAATTGAGTCTTGCTCTGTCACCCAAGCTGGAGTGCAGTAGCACAATCTTAGCTCACTGCAACCTCTGCCCCCCAGGGTTCAAGCTATTCTCTTGCCTCAGCCTCCCTAGTAGCTGGGATTACAGGTGCCCACCACCTCGCTCGTCTAATTTTTATATTTTTAGCAGAGATGGAGCTTCACCATATTGGCCAGGCTGGTCTTGAACTCCTGACTTCAGATGATCTGTCTGCCTTGGCCTCTCAAAGTGCTGGGATTACACGTGAGCCACATGCGCCCGGCCACGATATCTATATTTTCTTGTATAGATTCAAGTGTGTGTGCCCGAGCAAGTGAATGACATCTGTAGTTTCCTGTGCAGCTGTGAGTGTCGCTGCATAACTGGCAGCCTTTCGGCCTGTGTGTCTCTACGTGCAAGACTCCATGGGACCCTCATGGCTGATCCCACATGTCTCATCAGAGAAAGGTGGGCAGGATACTTGGGTCCTTACTATAAGCCCTGAAATCTCTGCTTTCCTCCCCTGCCCCCATATCAAGCAGAAGATGCAAACTTGGGCTCAAGGAGAGAGATAGGGAGGCCTGGAGGGAGATCAGCTGCAGACACACCGTCCTTCCTGGTTGTAATCACAGTCCCCGACATGGGATACCCAGCACTTCACCCTCACGCTGACATAGTCACACACGATCACCCACTCATATGAACACCCAGCCTCCCCTCTGCCCTGATCACCCACCCCGTGGACCCCCTGAAGACGGTACACGCATCCACAGAGCTACAGACATAATCACAGGAGCTGGATAGAGAGAGAGAGAGATAGAGATAGAGAGAGAGAGAGAGAGAGAGAGATAGAGAGAGAGAAAGACTGAGAGTGGCCTGTCCCAGACATAATCACAGGAGCTAGAAAAAGAGAGCGATAGAGAGAGAGAGAGAGAGAGATAGAGAGAGAGAGAGAGAGAGAGAGAGAGAGAGAGAAAGACTGAGAGTGGCCTGTCCCAGAGTGAAGGTTGCAGCGGAGGCCAGCAGAGTGTCCGATTCCAGCCACCTGCCCCTGTGGATCACGGCACCTCCTGGGCCTGCTCCAGCCCCAGCTCCCCTCTGCCCCGGCTCAGGCTCAGCCTGAGAATCTTGTACCAGAGAATGAGGGATAGGGCAGCTCTTACTCAGCTCTGGATCCCATGGTCCCTGCAGGGCCAGCCCAGCGGGGCCCTTTCCCCAGGGGTCCTGGGGGGCCTGTGTGTGCTGGGCCCCAAGCTGGCTCAGCTTCCTGTGTGGCTGAGAGAGGAAGTTTAACGGGTGACGTCCCCGGACAGAGGCCCTGCCCCCACCCCCTGTCAGAAACCCAGGCATCCTGCCTGCTAATTATGTTGGGGATGGGTGGGTAATAAGTGGTCAGCTTGGGAAGCCAGACCCCTGGCTCCATCCCACCAGGCTGGATCATGTCTGGTCCCCCCATCAAGCCGAGGCCCTCGTATCTCCTTCCCTGCTCTGCAGCAGCCAAGATTCACGGTTTGTCTATTAATAAAATGCTTCTCCTTAACTCTTCTTTCCCTTGGTCCATTTGCCCTGGACGGTCACTATAGGACCACCAGAGGGAGCCACCTGTAAAGTGGACAATGGGGGTGCCAGGGATGGGGACAAAGAACACAGAATACAGGCGCAGGGACAGACAGACAGACACACACTCAGAAAGTCACCAGCACAGACAAACAGCCCAGAACAGCCCGGGATGACAGACGGAACAGAGAGCTAGTCCTACAGCCAGAACATAGCCCCAGGCCGGGTGAGGTGGCTCATGCCTATAATCCCAGCACTTTGAGAGGCCGAGGTGGGAAGATCTCTTGAGACCAGCCTGGGAAACATGGCAAAACCTCGTGTCTACAAAAAGCTACAAAAATTATAGCTGACGCCAGGCACCTTGGCCTATGCCTGTAATCCTGGCACTTTGGGAGGCCAACGCGGGTGGATCACCTGGGGTTGGGAGTTCGAGACCAGCCTGACCAACATGGAGAAACCCCATCTCTAAAAAAAAAAAGAGAGAGAGAGAAAAGAAAAATTATAGCTGGGTGTGGTGGCACTCACCTGTAGTCCCAGCTTATCAAGGAGGCTGAGCCAGGAGGATCGCCTGAGTCCGGGGAGTTTGAGGCTGTAGTGAACCACGATTGCACTACTGTACTCCAGCCTGGGCAACAAAGTAAGATCCTGTCTCAAAAAAAAGAAAAAAAAAAGAACTTAGTCACAGATACACACCCACTGTGCACAGAAAGACAAGACGGGCCGGGCGCGGTGGCTCACGCCTGTAATCCCAACACTTTGGGAGGCCGAGGCGGGTGGATCACGAGGTCAAGAGATCGAGACCATCCTGGTCAACATGGTGAAACCCCGTCTCTACTAAAAATACAAAAATTAGCTGGGCATGGTGGCATGTGCCTGTAGTCCCAGCTACTCGGGAGGCTGAGGCAGGAGAATTGCTTGAACCCAGG